>JAHZNA010001409.1:0-24569 GCA_027743935.1 Sinodicranocentrus sp. ZH6
AGGAGGGCAAAATAAAATTGTCTGACTCCGGACGTGACTCAAAAAGCAACAGGTATATAGTAGGAGGGAATATCAACTTGCAAGTCGTGAATGGCTCTCGTTTTATTGCGAAATTGGGTTTTTTTTTCAAAATCATTAATTTTTTTCTGAATGAACTAGATTTTATCTCGAGAACAATCTATGAACCCAAACGAAAATAGTAGAACGAGGCTCATAACATTTCGCGTAATTGCTTAATGACCTTATTTAAATCATAATTGTAATTAGTTTCCCCTTCCTAGGCAATAATGTGGATGTCCATAACAGTTATTTTTTTCTCGTTTTAGAACTCTTTCACGTGGTGGAAATCCCTCAAGCAAATGAAGAGAAAAAATACTTGGAAAATGACTCATTTGAGGGTGCTCCTTTCAAAGGAAAAATGGCACAATCTATTTAGCAATTAGCGAAAATTACTAAGATTAGCTTTACCAATTCTTAAAATTTAAAGACACGAGGAGGAGAGCCCATTAGAGAAACATTTTGACGTCAATTCAATCTTCTTTTGTCTACAGGAATAAATCTGTCTCATATGTGTAGATTGATACAGAGAGAGACGTAGAAAAACAGACTAGAATGAGTAGCCAATAGCATTCCTCCATGCATTTACAAGAGATTACAGAGGAAAGCGAAATAGAATGCATTTTTCCTCCATAAAATTCCCCATGAATCCACAAGTGTCATCATAGCTCCAATATTGGCATCTCCAATCTCAGCTCGTGAGCTCAACTCAACCTTCTGCACAAAAGGATATTCATTGAATTGACAAAACAATATGAAAAAGACAAAAGCTTGTAATAAGCGTGTACTAATGAGTTTAATGACATCCACAAAAAAATACTAGCCTATTCATCTCTCTCATTGAACCATGTAGACAGAATCTAATTGCAGAGATTGACATCTTCACACTTATCCCTTTCATCAATTCCGTTACTCCATCTGGAATAATTATACATAGATGCTTCTCTTTTTTTTCGAAAAAAAGGCGAAAGTTTCCAGATGATTATCCTTTTACCAAATATTATTCAGTGATTGGTTACTGAAGGATTTGTGTCCAGAAAGAGAGATTTGGACTTTCCCATCATGAATATTCATATGGATTATAAATAATAGATAGTTTTTTTTTCGAGGAAAAAATATATACATAAAATATACACTAGCATATATAAGTATATGCATATACAGTAGAGATTTATATGGAAAGTTTTGACTCTAGAGATAAATAAGAGAGTTAAAGTGCAATAAACTTTTTTTGCAAATCCAATCATGATCACACCAGGAAAAATATAGAGCAAGGCTGGTTTGGTTGGTTGTGCACCGTGGATTTTACTGGGCTGACGTGTCACCGAGTAATATTGTGAGATTGATGACTCGAATGAGGATGTATTGAGCGAGGACATAAATGGTGTTATTTTTTGGAGGAAAAAATAAAATGCAATATTTTCTGNCACCGTGGATTTTACTGGGCTGACGTGTCACCGAGTAATATTGTGAGATTGATGACTCGAATGAGGATGTATTGAGCGAGGACATAAATGGTGTTATTTTTTGGAGGAAAAAATAAAATGCAATATTTTCTGTAGGCGTTTCCATCTGTGTATTTTACGGTAAAATCCTACGCTGCTTTTTGCTCAAATGAAGGTTTGCTTTGGGCTGAATTTCTGTGCAATAGGATTCCCAGGAAATAAACTATTTCAAAAAGCATTCTTGCAAAATGTTTCCCTGACAGTTCATTTTGTTTTTGCACTTTCCTACAAAAAAAATGTTTCCTCAGATTTAGGTCGAAATGAAGGCGGGGAATTAAAAAGGCTATGAGAGCAATGACACTCTAGATTTTTCCAGAGGTGGGGCGTGCAAGATCTCAGATTTCTTCTCGAGAGAGTAGATCATACATGTATTTTTATGGGGAAATAAAACCACAAAGCTGCACTCTCTCCAGGAGTGATGGAGTGAAATTGATGTCACCAACTAGTAATGTGATTTATCTCATATTCTTTCTCTCTCTTTTTTCTTTCTAGAAGAGAAAATGAAAGAGATAAGATTCCCCATCAGGTCAAGCTACAAAACTATATCCAACTTGTCAATCTTTTTATTTTCCTTGTCTCTTTACGACGTCAAATGGAGAAGTCATGTTCCTTCCTTTTTATTACTGATTTTCCTCCTCTCTTATTGATCTACTGTGTTATTTTAGGAGAGAAAATTCTCTGGAAAATTACACACACTAGATGAAAACCCTTTGGCAAAAGTTTCATTTGCTAAATTAAATGTATTCTGTTTTACCTTCCTGGAAATATTCCTTCAGAATAATCCTCTTTGAAACCCTTCTTCCCTTACAAAAAAATCTGTTCGTGACTGGGAATATATTATTCTCCAGGGTATTGTCCCTCCATGAGGGGTTTTAAGGGAGAAGATATCTCGAGGAAAATTTTTGAAAAGGATTATCTAAACATAAAAATGCTTCCCGTGCAAAATAAAAACTTTCAGCCAGATTTTCACGTGGGTGGAGCCCTGGCGACTTTCATCTTTCAACAAAATATGAAAAGGCAAACTGTAACACTTAATATATATTTATCTTGCACTAAGTTCTAACTCCCTTGTTGTGCATTTCCACCCGGTGACAACCGGAGACAAGTTAGGAATCACATTAAAGATGTTTTTCTTGAGGAAAAACATGTTATAAATATTTCATACCCTTTTTATAGGTATAGACTCCTAGTCTCCAGAACTCCTGGAGAGAATGTGTACAGCTGGCGTGGAAATGAGAGCAAAATCCTCTCAATAGTTTCCCATCTGGCGAGAAATGAGGAGAGGCAAGTCGCAATTCTTCCAGAATAAAAAAATCGATGGAGAGAGAGTAAGCCCCAAAAAGCTTTCCTCTCTAGTCTTCTCTCTCCCACAGTGCATGTACGTGCTGTTTCCAGACTTTCGCTTGCTCTCTTGAAAATAGAGTGTGACAGGAGGAGGAGAGAGAGAGCAGGAAGCCTAAAACCCAATTTCCATCCAGCTGGAGAAGAATGAATGAATGGAAAATGCCACAGTCTTCAAAGGCTTGCTTTCCAGAGTGGAAATCCTGTTGAATTTTGGAAAAGCGTCAGAGCCCAAGCTAATCCCAACAAGCTTCCTCCCCCGCTGGAGAAAGAAAACCTAAATGAGGAATTTATAGTGGACCGCAGAGACAAAAAAGAGGATGACGTCGGAGGAAATGAAATTAAGTATTGATGTTCCAGTTCCAAGCGTGGGAGAGAGAGTCTACAAGAAACTGGAAATAAATGGGAAATTACTGCACTATCCAGCAACAACAGCTTCTTATGGGTTTTCTGGGTTCACGTGCACTTTGCACTTTTCCAAGGAGAACTTCCATTTTCTCTTCAATAACAATCAAGGTCAAAAGAAGGAACTGTAGAGAAAAACATTTTTCTACTTCACTTGAGTACCTTCTTTTCCTCATAGGGGCTTATAGCTTTATTGCCGCTGGAGAAATCCACTAAATAGAATACTTCACAACCTCTTCTCTTTGAAGGGGAGCTAGGGTTCATTTGCATTTCTCATTATTTTCCATTCCATCATTCCAGCTTTTTTATGAAAACCTCAAAAAGGAGAGCTCTTTCTTCTCCACCTTGTTTTCTTGTTGACAAAACAGTCCTGAGAATATCTCTCAAAAGGGAAGAAACGTGGAGTAATTTTCAAAATTATTCTGGAGAAACATTTTACCCTAATGAGACTGGGTAGCAGACACCTGGACAAACTAATTAAAAAGATGGACTCGGTATTGTTTTTCCAGAGAAATATATATATGCCTGTTGTAAGCGTGGTCTGGAATATTCTCCTCAAAATACCATTCTCTCTCAACCATTCCATTTACAATGGCTATTAGTCTCCACAGGGAAATCATTTTTTCTCCTTTTCCTCTTTTCCCTATTGTATTCTTTACGGCAAATTTAACCTGACATTACTTTTTTTCTGTGCAATATCCTTCCCTAATCCCTTCCTTTACATATATATGCGTAAAATATCAAAGGGATATATAATATTTTTGCTATATATCTTATTCTCTCTACCATTTTGTGTGATTCAGGACATGCCCTACTTTCTAGTGTAACGAGAGCTTGAGCACGTTCCGAAAAGAAGCTCTCGAACATTACCATAATGTCTTTCTACTATAAAAACATCGGGGATATACGTGGGCTCTCGAAAAGTGGAAACATTTCGAGACTCTCGTGCCAAGAAGATGATGACACCGTTCTGAAATGGATTATCGTCGTAAAAAATAAACACACAGATAAATATATTATGCTATTCCCCTAATGACATTTTTTCTTCCTGAAGATACGCTACTAAATATTCTTGTAATATGTTTGAACCTTTATTAAATCTGCTTCAAAAGGATGAGTCATTGGAAAGTTGACATAAGGGAAAGAAAATGCTATTCTTGTTAAGTTTGGGAAATGCCAAGAAAATATAAAAGGGTAAGAGGATCTTAAGTTGTTTGTGATTTTTTTTTCTTCAGAAGGTCTTTTAAAAGCACGTGGTCTCCTTGAAGAATATCACAGCTATTATTTCCGGTTTACTGAGTACACCTCGAGAAAGGGGATAGCAGGTAGAGGAGAAAATAGGATGACGACAATGACATTATTTTTCAATATTGAAAAGGAGAGAAAAATGTTCTGAAGAAAGTGTACTTGAGAGAGACTCTTAGACTCTATTCTCTTCTTTTTCTGTTGACAGAGTTCTCTCTAATCGAGATGGGGATGATGCTAAAAATAGCGAAAAAATTGGCGAGCAGAAACACTCTCTGAATGAGAATCTTGAAAAAGAATATTTTTCCTCTAAGAAAGTTTAAACCTCCATGTGTGTTCCAGCTGGAAGCGCTGGAAGTTATTTTAGGAATAATTCTACGTCTCTCTTTCTCCTTTAAAAGGAGAATGCGGGGGAGTAGTAAATATTGTTAAAATGCGTGGGTGGTCCACAACCATACTAACAACTAGCTAGAGAAGTATGAGGTATAAGAGATAATAAGAATATAATAGAGTTTGTGGAAAGACCAGAGTGAAAGAGAGGATCGATTTGGATTCATCTTTTCGAGATGATTTGCAGATCTGCTCTAGATTTAAAGGTAGTTGCTAGAGTGAGAAGATATGAAAGGATTTCCTTTCAACTTTAAAACACTTTCTACCGGCTTTATCCTTGCTTTCCCTGGCGGAAAAAATAAGGGTGAAATACAAATAGATTACTTTTTCATTAGGATGTTCTTCTTTCTTCTCTAGCCTACCATGCCTGGATGTAGTCAGGTGGATGTGGATTGGAAAGTGGAGAAAATCCCTTTTAATCATGATCACCATTCATTCGCACACTATTTATTTTTCCTCTCTAGAATAATTTCCATACGTAACTAAATCTCTCTGAGAGGAAGCTTCACTTCAAGTCCACTTGATATCATACAAGAGAGAATATAATAACTAGAGATTTTCCTCATTAACAATTCCCTTTCCAGGGAGTCTTCCTCTCTCATCATTACCTCTTATTGTGAAAAAAGTTTTTATACCTCTCTCTCTCTCTCTCTCTGCAGAAGCGTGTTAAGCTCCTCATGGACGGGAGAATGCACCCAAGAGGAAAAACTGTGTAGGTGGTATTTGAGTGTTTGAACAGAGTAGAATGCACACATGGAAACTTATCCAGCACACAGAAAGATATATACCTATGCACACACGCACACACATGCATAGCAATAAAGAACAAAGTTTTGGCTGCACAAACGAGATTACTTTTTTCTTCTCCAGAGCTTCTCCTTTCCTATGCTCCAGCTCCTCTTTTGCGTCATCCTTTTTATTCTACTCAACCACCAGGTTTTTTTTCATTCAATGGAAAAAACTCTCTCTCTGCAGGACATACAAAAGACTCAAATGGGTTTTGGTTTTGCTACTGTACAAAATAAAATCCCCTATTTGGGTGCTGTATTGTGTGGCTAGTGGGTTTTCTGTGAGGCTTCATTCCCTTTGAAATATTTTGTTCACCTGGAAAGAGAGAGAGAATCTTGCTTGGGAAAATAGGTAGAGGTAGTCACGTTGCACTATTTTTTCTTGATGAGAGGAAGAAACTGCATTATTTTTATTACGGGATTATTTACAATCAATGAGGTGGGATAGCACGTGAGGTTTTTTCCTAAGGAGATTTACCTTTGCTACCGTCATGAATTTTAATTGGATGGTGGTGGTTGGATAATGCAATAAAATAAATCTACAAGAGGAGAGAAGGAGAGATGGAGGAAAATAAATGTGGCTATGTGAGGAAAAAATGAATCCTATAATTTGAATTTTGATTACAGTCCCATTGACGGTCACTAAGAGTGCAGGTCAAGCATGGGGAATTTGTAATTTGGTTGGGATGAATGACAGTGTAAAATAAGAAGATACTTTATGCAAATGAGATGAATGAGATGGGATGACAGAGACTTTTGATTTTATAACGTTTTTCTCTTTTTAAAGATTACACACACGTGGATGGCCATCCTCGTAATAAATAAAGAGAGAGAGAGAAATGATGAAAAGAAGTAAAAATTACGAGTGAGTTGAAATGAATGAGATATTTTTGTATTTGGAGTCAAGTGCAGAATATAAATGACACAAAGAACTCATGTGTCTGTCAATCACAAGGTTTACCACATTTTGAAAAAAAAGAATGAAAGGGAAAAAGGTGCCGATAACGTGGTCACATTTGACTTGATTTTCTTGAAAAAGATAATAATAACAGGGTAATAAATCCCACACAAAAAAGAGGAGGAAAGAATACAATTTTTATGGCTTTTTCTCAATCTGAATGCTAAAATGAAACAATGTGTGGGCTATCTAAATTATTGTACGAAGACGAAAATGATTTCATAAAAATCTAGATTATTACGTAAACCATTGCTTTTGGATGTCAACAGACCAAAGCATCTTTCGCAAGAGAAAAGTAAACAGGATAAGATTAAATATTTAATTCATTTTGAGCACTCACGCTGTGCAAATGTCAAAAGGTAAAGTAAACACGTTCACAATATTTTTTTCTTTGTCAGCTCATCATATATGCTCACCTGTCCAATATTTACATTTAGAAAGATTTGGACTATGAGCCCAGGGTTGAATTTCAATTACAAAAGTATTTAACTCTGAATGAGATCATCTTCACCTAAAATGTTTCAGTTTTCCCTTTCGTCAACTGTCACTTAAAAATCTTTCAAAGGGCTATCCACAAATGACAAGATAACGTCATGTATACTTAAGAGAACATTAGTTTACAGATGAAGATGTGATTAGCTAATGACAATTCATTTTCAGTGACAACTCATCTTAGCCACTTTAAAAATCTAAAGACAGTGCACCGTATCGTGTCTCAATGTCACACTTTTTTCTCTCTACACCTTTCTATTTTTTTTGAAGGTGCATCTTAGACAAAAAAGACATGTTTGATTTTTTATTCTCAAATCTTTAATTACGATAAGAGGCTCTCTTAGTCATAAAATATGGTTATCATTATCCCCCGTCAATTTTTATTTCTTTTCTGTTGTAAAATCTCGTAAAATAAGATGTGATTAGCTAATGACAATTCATTTTCAGTGACAACTCATCTTAGCCACTTTAAAAATCTAAAGACAGTGCACCGTATCGTGTCTCAATGTCACACTTTTTTTTTACACCTTTCTATTTTTTTGAAGGTGCATCTTAGACAAAAAAGACATGTTTGATTTTTTATGCTCAAATCTTTAATTACGATAAGAGGCTCTCTTTAGTCATAAAGTATGGTTATCATTATCCCCCGTCAATTTTTATTTCTTTTCTGTTGTAAAATCTCGTAAAATAAGGTTATCCTCTTGCTCATGCCCCCTCTCATTATAATCATCGCAGACATAAATTTTACAATGTTTTTTCCATCCACCAGGATTATCATCATCATCTTCACCAGACACAATCAGGAATGATGAGGATAATAAAAAATATTGAATTGATTATCTCATCTTCAAAACCAACCCCACATACAAACTTACAAGCCTAACAAAAAATATGAATGGCCCTTTTTTATTGTTTATTTTTCCAGTAATAAAAATAAACGGTGTGTGTATTCAAACCAATGTTTTGTGATTATCTCTCCAGCATAAACAAAGTCTTTAATTTTTTTCTAAAAGGAAATGAACCACAACAAGGTAACCAGCAGAATTTTGCAGATGTTGAAAATATGTGAAGCAAGCCAATAAAAAAATAATTACATTTTTGTCTACGAAACCTCAACCAACTACGTGTTCAATAAAATGACAGGTTAGTCGATCACACAAGCTCTAAACAAGAATGACATTTACACTCCACTGCCTCCACTTGTTCCACTCAATTGCCAAGTGTTATTCTTCTCTGATGTAAGAAATCATTCAAATATTGTTATTACACTAGACCCCAATATGCTATTGTGAAGCCATCAATATCTTCAAGACCTCATTTTATCGTTCTCGTTGTGTCACCATATGTAAACTACAATGGAAGAATGGTAAGCTTCAAATTAATCATCAAGGTACCTAACACTGACCAGTTTTGCTTGAGCTGGTACACCACACATATATTCCTTATTACTACATATTTTACCCTTTTGAAATAATAGCAAGGTTGCAGTGCCTATAGAAGGATAGTCTTAATTCTTTTGATATTTTCTTCAAAGGAAGGAAGCCAGTGATGAAGATGTAAAAAAATATTATTTTTCGACCTTCATCCCTCTCTTTCTTCAGGACCCTGGCTTGTCTTCTCATCCGTGTTGGAAAACTGAAGACACATAGTAGACAGAGAATAATATGTTTGTGTGTGCTATAGACAATGTATTTTGTTAATCACTTTTCCCTAATTTCAATGCTAATATATGAAAGAATCAATACTTCCATTTAATCATCAAGGTGACCCCTCCTAAAGGATTAAATGATCGTTACAAGAGGGGTAAATGGGATGATAAAATATTTTAATGGTTTGTCGATGACTTGACCATTTATTCCAACTGTCTTTTGTTCATCTCTCATTCAATATGTAAAAGAGCAAACTGCTAAATTACAACGTTAAAATTTTACGTTCTTTTGGACCTCTTCATTCTCTTCTCTTATCTCTGTTTACACTGCTCAGTATTGAAGGTGTAAAATAAACTGCAGTTGTGCACTCCTGTCATCACTCTTGTGTGTATTTATGCACGAATCAAATGCAAGCGCATCATATTTCATATATGATAATGAGCTCAAGGTGAGAAAACTTATGATGGGGTTATGCAACCATAAAAATGCATATGTGCAGCGGACTCTCGAGAGAGTTATATTTTTGCGAGAAAAAAAATTACACACATTTTTTTCTGCACTGGTGGAAAATTAGGTCTTAAAAGTCTTCCCCTTGTTATTGTTATACCAAACATTGGGTAAGATTCTAGTTTTTCTCTTTAGAAGAGCTTTACCCTGTCTACAGAAGAATTTAAAACTTTGTTAAAAGTGACAGTGATGGAATGCACGAGAAGAATAAAACATTTGTTCCTTTCATATGCGGATGTATATTCTCAAAGTAACAATGCTCATGCCTTCCGGCACTGGAAAAACAACAATCGACACACAAGAGGCAAGGGAGGAAAAAAATCCAGTGAAACTTGAAAGGAACTTGGCAATTAAAGTGGAGGAAATGAAAGCCTTTAAATGTATGAGGTGGGTTAAATCCCATTAGGCGGATTAGCCTTTGCTACCAAGTTTCATTTTTCAAATGATTTGTATTGTTGAATGAAAACATGGGATTTTTTTGTATTTTTTATTTCTTTATCCACAAGACGTTTATGGATGTGTGTGGTGGTGTTATATAAGCAGTACAAGAAAAAGGGTATAGCTGACTAGATTTTTTTAGTAATTGCTAAAAACTTGCCGCTTTAAAATGCAGGGTTATCCCCATCTCAATAAATTATCAGTGACCATTTCTTTTCTACAAGTCTCCTTCAAGACTCTGATAAATTGAGGAGAAGAGCGCCAAGAAGTAAAGTACATTGATATATATTTATCATTTTAAGGATCATGTCAACTTCTACCTTTTTACTTCGTGGTCAACCAGCTAATAAGAATGTGAGTGAGTTGAAGCGAGAACAAAAAATACTTGCAGGGTATATATCTCCTCATCCCCTCAATACAGAAGTCTTTGTAGCCCTTCTCTTTTTTGAAAAAAAAAGATTAGTGAAATGATAACAACATAATCATACAATATTTATTGATAGGATGACCACCTCTTATATAGGTCCCTTCTCTTGGGATGAAATCCACAGAAAAATATAAAAAAGACAAAAGAAAATCTGGTACGGTATGAACTAATGAAAAATATGTATAATTATTCTCGTTCTAACTTTTGTATCCCATGCTATCAAACAGACGTGTAGACCTTGTGACAACAATCCTCTTTTTTTATTACGTTACATATATTCCCTGCTCCCTATGATTAAATAATGAGTGAGCAAAGACTCACTAAGAACTCTCACATGAAAGGAGAGACTCTACAATTATGATTTTTTTCTTCTAAAAAAATGAAAATAAATAAATGGACTCATGAATGAAAATTGATATATCACCTTAGCCCATTGATGAAGAGGAGGATAATTAAGAGGAAATTACTACTTGTAAAATTTATAATGATTGAGTGTTTTTCATTTTGTCTTATGTAATCCTCATCTTTATTGCTAATTGTATGAGAGACTTATTTTTTTCAAAGAAAACCACACATTTCGCTCACTAACTATTAACTTTGACACAATAGGTGGTGAGTGAATAAGGTGAGAAAAAAAACTTTTCTAGTTTATTCTCATGACAGTTGAGCACGTGTGATAGGAAAGGAGTATAAAAATTCCCAAAAAATCCTATAATTTCTCATTACATCCATTCACACTCATGAAGCTCATTATTTAATTGCCCCCCACGACAATAAAACTCGTTACATAGTTTCAACTAGATAAATATATGTCGGTAGGTGAAACAAACAATAAAGACATTTTTCTTTTCTAAAAAGACAAAGATGATCCTATTGAAATGTACGTTTGAAGTGCTCAGATTGCATCCTTGTTCATTTTTCTTTTTTTTTAGTTGGATTACTTTAAAAACCTACTTTGCAAAATCAAGGTGAAGCTCTAAGCCTCTGACAAACTGAGAACATGATGATCTCGTTGAAAACACACAGTGTGGCTTTTAATGAGCTCCTCTCTTGTCTACCTCCTCTTGTGACGGAGATGTAAATGGTTGAGTCCCATTGTTGATTTCAAAAGCTTGCTCACTCACACACTCACACATTTACTAGGTACTTGCAGCCACAACAATGTTTATTACTTTTTCGTTCCACTACATACCCAGTCTTGAATGATGATGGGGTAGCTGAAAAGAATAGAATGCTTCTCCGATGCAGAATATTTTGTTGTCTGGCAAGTTTGGCAAAAGGATTGTGATGATAAACCAGCTAGCAACAAGCTTGAAAGCCTGGATTGAGAGTATTGGAGCAGAATTGTTTTTTTTATCAAAAAATTATATATTGATGATCACCATCTCATACCTATTTGTTGGACACACCTTAAGCCTAAATGATAGAGCTTGTGATGTTTAATAGAATATGAATATAAATTTCTTCTCAAATGAAATCAAGAGTAACCTAGTCATCCACATATGTATTGAAAGTTTCAAGTGGCTTGTGTGTGTGGAGAGAGAAGGTTGTAGAACAAAAACGTTTTTCTCTCTCTCTCTCTCCAGAGCATATGCATTTGCATTTACCATGAGGAGATGGATTTTGCTGGAAAAAAGCAACCGGTGAGCGTCAGCCCACCTGGAGATTAGAAATGTTTTTCTCTTATCCAGCCACACTAATTATGACAAATGACGCTCGAACTTTGACTGTTTAATGGGGAATATGCATGTGATACTGGGACACTCAAGTTGACAGTAGTTGAGGTAGCAATATGTTGTTGGATGGATACATGCGTTATGTAAAATTTTAATCTGGTGGATGGATTGAAAACATGAAGCTTATAAATGTGACTCATCTATATTGTATGGCTTACCTTTTCTCTCAACTTTGAGATATTTTGACTTTGAAGCCGAATTCGGTGGAGATGGTGAGGTGGTGCAAGCACCACCTCCGCTGACGGTGCTCGTATCCTTCAACATGGAATTGGGTGGATATCTCTGAGAGGATATATTATTTTGTTTCACTTTTCAATTTTTCTCAAGAGATGCTATGTTTTACTTTTCCTTTCCACTTTTTTTTCACTTCAAAAATTTCTTCTGTGACGTCAATGAGTTGGAATGGCTGGAGATTGAGGGATGTAGAGAGAGAGAGAACACAAACACTCTGGAAAATAAATTGTTTGTACTTTTGAAAAAAATTGTTGTGAAAAACAATTATCTTCTCTCCAAACTTGGAAATGCTTGGGAAATATAATCTCAGGTGCTAGCAATTCTTTATGGCACTCCAACTCTGAGTAATACACAAAGGAATTAGTTTAATTTTTTATTATTTCTCCAGAAAATCCCTTTTTAATTCCTTCCTACCACCTTCACTTCCAATGCTGCTCTGTGAAAAAACCATATAGAAAAGAAAGGATTTATATTTTATAACCATTAACAAGCAAACCTCTTCTGGAATATTCTCACAAGGCTTGTGCCCCTTCTCCAGTAAAATATATAGTATCCTCTTGAGATCCGCATATGTTCATGAATTCACGTTTAACTCATGTTTTTGCGGTTAATCTCAACTCTCTACAGTTTTTTCCGTCAACCTAACAACATTTCAGATAAATCCCTTTTCACGCAGCTAACTCTCCTCCTCTCTCTCTGACAATGACAAAAAGGTCAAAATTCTACATCGGAGAAAATTCGCATGTAAAATGACACTTTATCACGTTCCATCATCAAACCCAGTGGAAATTCCAGATTTGCATGGAACGAGAGAAACTCTCAAGTGGCTTACGAGTGAGAGATGAAAGGAAAATAACCATACTGGTTTTTTCCACTAATCTCTCTTAATTATACCAGATAAAATTGCTCTAAATGCGTTTTAATTTATATTCTAATTTTAGCTTAACAAATCATTCCCCTTATGCCCTTCCAGCTAATCTGGTCAGCTCAGTTACCACCTTCAAAATAAAATGTCAATAACTCACCAAACCTTAAAATTTCTCCCTTGTCCGATTTTCCCCTCTTCAAATTCTCAAGTATATAAATATATTTCTGTGTAAAACTTGACTTTCCTCCACCTTCTTTTCACACACCACCTTTCACACTTTTTTTTATAAATGAAAATTTTTACCACAGAGTCAAGTCAAGTCAGCTTCACTAGGCTTCACAAAAAAATTTCTTTCAAGCTGTGTGGATATCTGATTCACATTTGCAATGCTTATGAGGATTTGAGACCAGCGACAAAAAATTACGTGTTCACTCTCGCTCTCAAACCTTCTCCCGACTGAAGCCAAAGTGGTTTCGTCTTCTCGTGTGCCCCACAAGCTATCACAGAGGATTGGATTGGAACAACAAGTACGAATGTTATGGTTGTGTTGCTAACTACAAACTACAACTTGTTCTTCACTCTCCATGCCCCACACACCATACAGATATATTCTTACCATATGTAATGAAAATACAGTCACGTATTCCCCACACAGAGAGTGAAGAGAAAAAGGAATATAATGCAAAAATTGTATATATCAGAGAAGAAGCATAGATATATATCTATGTATGTATAGAAGTTTGACTGTTGCTTTACAGAAAAAAACCTGCTTTGACTCTATAATAAAGAGAGAGAACAAGTTGCCTACTATATGGCACAATATTAAGCTGAGAGAGTTTGTGTAAGCTTCCCATTGAAAACGGATATTTTTTATATTCAAAATACACACGAGAGGAAGATATATCAATATATTTGAGAATTATCATGAGAGTTTGGAACTTGAATAATTTTTTTTTATCTTGGGCACAACACCATGCTGAGGATATCTCTCTTGAAATAAAGTACTTTTTGCATTTAAAGACATACCCAGTCAGAGTCTGATAATATGGATGAATATCTATTAGATATTTTGTAAATCCTATCAAGAGAGAGAGAGAGAGACAAAAAGCCGAAATGTTACGGAGAGGGTTTGGCTCCTGGTAAAAAAAATAAAGAAAAAAAATCCTATTTTCTTAACATGCAAATCCGTTTAAAATGCAGAGAGAAAATGTGTTGTGAGGTGGGGAGCTTTTTTAGGTGGAGGATTTTCACCGTCTGGGTCTATTTTCGACTGTACTTATTTTTTTTAAGTTGAGGTGGAGTGAACGTGATTCACGGTATGAGGAATTGCAGAGAGAACTTGCCGGTTTGCTCTGGATTTGTTTTGGTTGATAAGGGGATTTATTTTTTGAATGGAAAATTTCTTTTCAAGTTTTATTTTGGAGAGGTTTTTCCCTTAAGAAGTGGTTTTTTAGAGAAGAAAATAAAAGTTCTAGTAAAATGCATACATACCTGTTTGGCTTTGTCACTGCCGTAAACAAGGATTCTTGTTTTGACTTCAATTCTCCGGTCATTCCTGGTTCATGGCTGAACTGAAGGATAAAAGAAGGAAAAATAAGGGAATAGGTTGTATATTTGTGAAAAGGATCTGTGTGTTTTCTGTAAATCCTGGAGGAAAAAGGTTGCAGTAATCAAATGGGAGTTTATGACTGTGGAAATATATATTATGAGTAACTGTATAGATGAGAGAAAAACACAATGAATAATTACCCTATTGCTACTTATTTATGCTACTGTACAAGGCTCAAGTGGCCCAGTTACTTTTAAACATTTCTTGAAAATAAAGTTCACTGAACTTGGAAATATTTTTCTTGGAAAATACACAAACAACCATAGTGCACCCATTTTGACGTATGTTTCAGCTTAATTCTTTTTCAGGGTAGGATATTCCTCCACTCTGAGTTTGAAAATATCTTGAAAACATTCTGGATATTTTTTCAACTTTTCTCTCGAACATTTGTGCTATAAAAAATTCTTGGCCAAAGTTCAATCTTCAAAATGCATTTTAAACTTCTCTTGCATCATCCTCATCATTTTGTGTTCCTCAGGTGCATTTCATATTTTTACACAGAGACGTGTATAATATTTCTCTATATGATCCATCCATATTCCACATGCATTCCCTCACTTGAGACTTGAGTTCTCATAGATCACCATCTACTTATAAAAAAAAAGTGTCTACAAAGCAGCCAGACAACAATTTTTTTCTCTCTGCCATCATGACTTGAACCGTCATCATGTGTAATCATTGCATGTTTATTTGGCGATCTTTTGTGGCCCCAAGACCGCCTTGCGATATTATAAGATAAAGTACACTCAAAAATTATGAAGGGAACTGCAAGATAATCACGGCCAATTATCATCATCATCATCATTGCAGTCTTTCTGTCTACCTTTGTGATAAAAAGGCATTTAATTTTTGTCTTATGTAATCCACTCAAGCATATAGCTTGCACGAGACCTGAAGAAAGAGAGAAAAAAATCCATTTTTCTCTACTGCTGCACTTTTTGAAGTCACTCAGTCACTCTCGTAATCATGTCATTAGGGAAGGAAACCACAAAGGGAAACCAATAATCAACAAGGAAATGCAAAGAAATCTTTTTCTTTTTAAGAATATTTATTTGGTATTCCTTCATTTCCAGGATGCACCAAACCACGCGAGGAGATCTTAACAAAAAATAGTCAAAAATGCATACATTTTTATATATCTGTACATATTTTTTTCAACCATCGTCCACTTCAGCAAAAGAATGTCCATGACATGAAATGACAAGGAGAAATGTAGCAAACAACTGACTGAAAGTGCATTGAGAAATAAATGCATTTCCAATTTACATTGCATAGCATAGCTCTGTACTGTGTATATCTCTGTACTCAGGTATGAGAGTAAAGTAAAGATTAAAAAAAGCTTGATGCCAACTGACCTGTTTCGCTTTTTAGGACGAAGAGAAGCATGCAACAAGAATGGACAGTGATAGATATGAGGTGATACAGTCAAAATAGTAGAGACTGGGAGTGGAAAGATGTGAGTACGTACTGCTATATAAATAAAATCTTAGGTATTTTTAGTACTTTCAGTTCGGACTGAGCTCATTAGCATAAAATTAAAGTGTGCATATATAATACAAAGAGATGTGATGTCAATTTTTTTCTTTAAGTCTGAAGTGGTTACGAGCCAAAAGCTTCTAGCTTACACATGCACACATGAAGAGCTTAAGAATATAATGAGGATTATGATTATAGGGAAAAAAGGATTATTGACATTTCTTGGAATAAGAGTCAGAGGACAATAAGCTAATTGTAACTTATCACTTTGGAAATTCCTTAAAAAGTGTAAAGTCACTGGAGACTCTTGTTGGACTAGTGACACACACACCACTTTTGTGGAGAATACGCCTATCCATACTTACGTCATGTTGGGAAAAAAATGTACAAAAAAAATTACACGAAATACGAATAGACGCCGAGGCTTGATGTCATTATCGTGATTTACGTGTAAAACCTGCGAGAAGTTCCGTGTCCGTGTCTGGCTTCATGGTTGCATCTGTGGTTTTCACTTCAATTACGCTCAATTTTTTCCCATATTCAATATTTTTTTACACACACATGTGTTCTTGAACTAATCACTCAGAACTCACCTGAAATCAATATTAGAGACAAGTGGTGCTCTATAAAGGTTTTTGAAATGAGGATAATTACTCGAGCATTAATATTTAAAGTAGAGCTTATCTTTGCTAAAATTGATTCTTCTTTAGAGACACATACTTTTGTCGAGATTCACCTTGGCTCTCCCAAGAGCATTCTCCTTGTCCTGTCACTCATCCGTCAGAACAGAAAGGAAATATAAAGGGATAGATGAGATGGGATGTTTGCGTGCTTTACTTTTTTCCGCATCTGTGAACTCATATATCTGGGATTCATTGCCACTGATTCCAATACATCACCCCACACCACCTTGACTAGCCTTAGCTCACAGCTTGTAGAAATATTCTGTTAGTGAAAATAAAATAGCAAATACGTGATGCACAAAAGGTATGTAAATTTTTTAAGCTCCACCCCCTTTAAAAAATAATGAGAGGTATTATTAGGATAATTTCCAATTTGCCGAGTAATTACAAACCATTAAAGAAAAACGAGCTTGTCAACCGTCCAAAAATCTGTGGTCATGATTCATGATTATTGTTACCAAATGCAGTTGGTTTTTTCAACAAGAAAAATTAAAAGGTGCAACCTTTGTTACAAAGCGTTATCATTTTTCCTTCGTAATTATTCCTGGATAGCCTACAGCTTGGACAGGTGTGCTTCTTTTGTTTCAAATGATGCTAAAATTGGCAACATCAGCCTCTCACAAGTTTACGCAAAGGAGGAAAAAATGAGATTTTTTGCTTCACTATTTGTCACGCATTTTATTTTACTTTCAGCTGGACTACACATTTCTGCATAAGCATAGCGGAAGCTGTATGAAATTCTTGAAGAGATAAATTTTATTAGGTAAAAAATATCCTCAGTGATAAAAGCCCTTTCAATCAAATTGGATCACGTTTAGTAGCACAAATTATAACAGTAAAATTTGCCCTATGAAACTCTAAAGTTTAATTCTTGTCAATTTTTTTCTCCAAACATTCTCTCATGACGTTTCTCTCTCGAAGACTTGTCAAGGTTGAAAATCTCGTAAAAAAATTAATGCAGTTTGGTTACCGTTACTCTGTCTCTTCCATTTTTTGCAGTTGTTGTCATCCAAATGATTCACCTGAGGCGCTGGATTTTATCAATAAAAAGGATAGCATATAGGGGTTCCCTTTAATTACGTTTTATTTACTTTATGCTTGTACTTTTTTTTTAAATTTTTACAAAACCGGAAACAAATTCTGACCACATTGTTCGCTCTTTTTTGTACAAGAGTCCCAACCGCACGACAGCTGGGGTGTTTTAATGAAGCCGCTTTTGTTTCTTGCTGCCGGCTCAAAAAAAACAAATGTGCATTTTGTATTAACAAGTGTATTATTTTTTATCTCTTGTTTTTTTTTGGTGAGCCGATAATGAGGGCAAATATTTTATGCAAGGAAGCTGCGCTGCATGCTGCATTATTTTCCAAAACTTGATTTTAACTTTTCAATCTTTTGTTTTGATCAGAGCTTCTAATCAATTGAAATGTTTTCCTTTGTGAGCTCATACTTGATGCTCATCTATAATTTATGGATTTGTTGAATCTCTTCAAAAAACAAGTCGCCTTTCAACATCTTCTTTTTGGGTGTATAAGATAACAATAAACAGTGATTGATTTAAGAAAGTCGCCTTCTCCAGATCTTTCTTTTGAATGTTTTGTCAAATTGAGTCCAAAAAAATATCCCTAATCATAGCTTTAAGCTGTTATCAAATTTTGTACGCCTTTTACCAAAAAAATATATTTTTTTTGCGAAAAACAGGAAAAATTAAGATATCAAAAATCAACTCATCAAATGCACCTTCATCCCATTATCATTATCAAACATACATGCCCATTTTTCATATGATTTTCTCCTCATTCGAGGTTGTTTGTGTGAAGTGGACTCACGCCATTAATGCTGACCATGCAAAAAAACTGCAAGATGAGCTTCATTCTCGTTTCAATATTCTGAGCCTGGCTTCACTGCAGTTTTACTTTTGAAGATAAATATAATATGTGAATTGAGGATTTCGAGGTCTTTTGCTGTAGCCACATGATGAACTGATCCAATAACTAGTGTCCACAGAGATGAATGACATTTGTTATCAATTAATCCATTTCATGTGGATGGCTCGTTCTCAATATTTAATATTTTCCATTTTTCCTCATCCAAGAAGGATGTGTGGACACGTGTGGGGATATATGTTGACAGAGGACACGACAAAATCCGCTGATTTTCGCAAAGCCTCGCCCATCCACCGAGAGGAGAATGCCATATGGAGGAAAAAGAAAATTTTTGGTGGTGAAGCCAAATGAAGCTAGAAAGAGGTGGCCCACATAAATGGGCTGTTGTGGTGGATTCAATTTTCTGGTGAGAATGATAACGAGGGATGTGTATCTCTGCATTTTATTGCTTGTAAACAACTTTGTAAGGATGGGGGAATGGGAGAAAATGAAGGGGAATATTTGTGGTAAAAAATGTTAACTAGTGAGTTAATGGGTAGGGATAATTATTGAGATGTTTTATGACCCAGTGTGCATGTCACACATGGCGGAATTCCTTGTTCAAAATTATTTTCAAGTTGTAAAATTTTTGTTTGCTCAGTCTCCAGTGGAGAGAGAGAGTGATCTTTGAAGGGATTTTAGTGTCGTCAATAAAAAGAGCATTAGTAGTGAAATAAGCAAGAAAAGAATATAGGAAGAAGGATTGAAAATGGGTTGTTCGTAAAGTATGTGACTGGAAAATTGTAATTGAATTTTAGTTTTTTTTGATAAGCCTACTTTGTAAAAAGAAATTTCTTGTAATAAGGAATTATTTGTGTAAATTGTTGAGATTTTGAGATAACGTGATTTAAGGATGACGCCTAGTTTTTTTGCATGCCCTTCCACAACATAAGTATCTCTGTTTGAGATCACAAAGTATCAATTTTATTGATTTACAATGTAATCTTTTGCTATACAAAAACTACTTAATGACTTTTATTCAAATCTGGATCAATCTCAAGAGTCATGATCATCATGATAAAATCATTCCTTTTAAGGTATACGCAACACATTACACGGAATGAATCCATTTTTTCTGTCTCATTTTATTGGCAAAAATATTTTTCTGGGTTGGGTCTAGATTAACTATTTTCAGTCAGAAATTCCCCACTGAAAAAAAACCCACATATCAATTTAGTTTACGACTTATTCACGCTTAAACAATAAAATACTAAATTCAACTTTGGCATAAATCAATCCCAGCTCTCAAAACATACACAAAGTTTAATACACTACACAGTTCCTGGTGAAGCTTGTTTGTGGTATTCTAAATGCTTCTCGCGTGCTGACATAATCCAATCCAAAGGTTTGCTTATTTTGGCAAACCGACAAAAAAACCACCACAGTCGCATTTAGTTCCAATCACTGCCAAACAAATGAGATTTGTCCTGGACTAAACAAAAAATCGCATACGAATGGAATTCTCTCTGTGTCACGCATCCGTACAGAAAATTGACAGCTCATGAAATGTATACAAGCTATAGTAGAGGATTTACTCAAGGAAAAAAAATTATTGTACTTTTCGCAAATCCTGTTTCTCCTATTGTACTCTTATGACGGAGGAGAGAAACCTTGCAAAAAATATAAATGCGTAATACTGTTGCACAGAGGATATTAAAAAGGGATTTTTTTCCTGTGCACTTCAAATGCTTCAAAACTTGTTCACGTGACTACATACATCCTCTCAGCTGTTTATCCCTGAACCGTCATTGACCTTTTCCAGTCAATGTCATTTTCCTCAAAAACATCAAGAAAAACAACCAAATGGGACTTCTTTTCAGGATAGCAACAGAAAATAAATATTCTCTAAAGGGATTCCCAAAATGAGATTAGGATGTAAAAAGGAAAAAAGGGATCTTGAAAATAATAGAATAGCCGATTCACAAGAAACTGGTATTTTTCTCAAAGGAAGGTCATCCCTGAAAAATACACTAAAATCCTCTCCCGTGTTTACACTCTGTTTTACTTACAATCTATAAAAAAAACTTTCCATAACAATTTTCGCGAATGACCTTGAGTACAAAAAACTCTCCCTTTTTGACTGAGCAACCTAGTCCAAAAAAATGACCTGAATCTTTCTAAAATATGCAATAAACAGTAGATTATTTTTTAGTCGGGATGTTGACAACCATTTTTTTCCTTTTGAATTCACAAATACAATTTAAGTGAGGAGGTAAAACATCCTTTAAAAAATGAAGGTGTTTTTCAAAAAAAGGTAAACCAGATTCCTTTTTTTCTAGTCCGTTGTTGACTTTGCTGCAAAAGGGAGTAACCTGTCCTAAATTACAGGAGATGCAGTTCCCAACATGTAACATGTGCAGAGAATGAAATCTTCTTTTGTAATACACAATTTGTGAGAACACCTGTTCTCTCAAGAGAGGAGTGCAAGGGTGAACTTGATTTTGGTAAGAATGCAAAAATGAGGTAATTATTTTGTAATATAGGGAATGCACATCAATGGGAAATTTATTCTTTTGTGAAGGCGTGCCTGATTTGACAACACTTGCGGCACTCATGGCATGATTTATTTAAAGAATTTGTTTTTTTCGCCTTTGAGAGTGGAGCTAGCTCAAGGCTGAGTTTTCGGGCTTTTGGAGGAAAAAAGAAAATGTGTTTGCCCTATAGAAAGTGAGTGGAATGGAGTTATTCCGGAGGAAAATATGGGAGTTGATGTGGTTTCATGTATGTGTGTTATTTTTGGCCTACATATAGTAGGATGGGGAACATGTGGAAAGAAATGGAAAATTTTTGGTGCGTAGGTCGACTAAGGATAATACGACGGTTGAGTGACAAGCTTGCAGGAAATAAGGAGATGTAGGAAGAGAGAAGAGTAAAAAATAGCTCTCTTCGCCGGATGGGTGAAGACAGACAAAAAAAGGAAAATATGGTGGGAGCATTTTAGCATGAAAATTGTTTATAAAAAGGATTGCACAAGAGAAGGGAAAAGCTTGAAAAGTTTTCTCGACCAGAAATGTTTTTAGGGGAATTGTAGTGATGCAATTCATTAGCATGGTGGCAGTCGTAAATTACAAGACTAAATTAGAGGAGCATGCAGATTTTTTCAAACTGAAATAAAATTGATTTTTAAACCATTTTAGATTTTTTTTGCAAGTTTCTTCAACCTTATTATCGAATGAGTCCCTCCACTCCACAAAATTAAATCACGCACGACATCCCCTTCCCGTGGGTGGACTATGAATGCATACAATTTTGTTTCTTTTCATCTCAAAATTAAATTCGCCACAAGGAAAGAAAATACAAATTCTATTACATTCCCTTCCAGAAACTTACAAATTGCCCTATATTGTCCTCATCCTTTTATCCTCCTTTTTTTAAATATCACGATTTTTTCTCCAAACAATAAAACAATCCTCCTCCGTGAACATCCCTACCAGCTAGAAAAACAATACTCTTTTGTTTTCCTCCTTGTCTCGATAAATAACTTCTTTTCAAAATCTCCTTTTCCTCAGGCCAATTAGCAATAAGGTAGCAAACAATTAGGGTTATGCAAGTCTACACAAGAACACACATAAAAATCTTTAAAGAAGCATTTATGCCTTTCAGCTTAATTAACCTCACTCCCTCGTTAGCAAATCTGAGGTGAAGTGCTTCTCAAGTGGTAAAGGTGGGAATGAGAGAGATTGCTTTTGAGAATGAGTGAGAACTCGTGCTGTGCAAGTTTACCTGAAAGTACAATTCTGTTTAATATTTCTTCTTCTCTCACACACACTCACAACCTCCCATAAAGCACCTCCACAATTTTGTTTACAACATACTCTCCATCTTTTTCAGATGGTTTTACAGATAAAAGACCTTCTCATGTGGTGTATGTGTGGTTGCTCAGTGAAACATGAATGGAAGGAATAAATAGTTGTTTAAAAAGGCAACAAGAAAAATGCAAATAATTTGCCGTAAAATATCTCTCCGTGTCAGCCACCCGTAACGGCGGTAAGAAAACGCGGAAGCTACAAAGATAATTCTTTGAAAAAAACAATACACTTTTTTGACCAGACTTTTAGTCTGACCAGATTGCAACACAAGTGATACCAGTTGGCACTAAAAAATATACCTTTAAAAACAAGTAAAGCACAATAAAACTGTTTATCTTTAAACCTCTTCCTTGTTGTGCCATCCATAAGTATTTTTATTTTTCCAGGGATTCATTCTCCACTCCAGAAATAAAAATCAGAGATGTCTCCCCTCTCCTCTGAATCCTCTTATGTAACTCAATAGACTTGAGTAGCTGCTTAAAGATATTTTCCCAGATATAAAAATGCGTATTTTTATTCTTCTCTCTTCCCTTGTGATTCATCTTGTGAAACTCTTTTTTAATGGCAATGTTGACACGCACTCACTTTTCTTTGTCACAGGAGCAATAACCCTTTTTCAAATATTCCCTGTAGAGAAGATGAAAAGGATTGTTACAATTTTTGTCATCCTTTTCTTCTCATACCTAAGCTCCTATAAGCTGTCTACTTGTGAAGCACTTTATTTCCACAATTTTCATTTGATTTGTATATTATGCAATGCCTCTCTAGAGAATATAATAAAAAAAACTACAAAAAATTGCGTGTTGAGCTCCTCCACCATTTTCTTTGATGATTGTTATTTTTCCACGGTTGACGAGCCTCATGTTCAAGATGAACAATTATCTAGTGTTCAACAATCCATTGTTGATATAACATAACATTGTAACATATATGCTGTGCAAGGAATTACCTGCAATAATCACCACATATCATATAATAATATGCACATGTTACAAAGTGCATACGCATTTTTCCACATGGATCACAAAAATTTTGCTCGCTTCATTTCTCACGACTTCACCCTCTCACATTAGTTGATGAAAAATTATATATTTATTATTGATTATAGTGCCATTTTTTGTGGATCACTTCATTATTAGGTGGAATGAGCATGTATAAGAGGGGATATTTTTGGCTAATTTTTTTCTCTTTCTTTTATTGGGAAATATAAACCAAGGCCTGAAGACATGAAAAATTGCAATAATATGTGTAGCTATAATAATCACAGAGAGAGAGAGAGAGATAGAAAAAGAAAAAAATTATATAATTAATTATTTTTGCTACATGCTTTACCATTGTTTCTGTAATCATACAAATCATTGATATGGAACGAGTATAAATATACAAAGTATTTTTTGGCTCAAAATAAATTTTACGAGGATTGTCATCACATCAATATCATCTAACATACTTGTTTGCAAAATGGGCAAAGTGGTCAGTGCTAAAACGACGGCTGCAAAAATGAAGGCCTTATTATGTGGCGTAATAGGATTGTAAAAGTAATGACAATTGTGAACAATTGCCAAGAGAAGAAAGGACCTTATCAGTTATATATCCTGTCACTTTGAGACGTGGTAAGAATACATATAAAGGTGTTATATAAAACCCATTAAAATTATTGAGCTTGCAATTTTTTTTATATTCAGCCGGACATGCACTTTTGCTGTTTAGCCTTTTTCTTTTGTTATAAAGCTAATGAATGAGGTTACCTTGAAAATAAGGGGGAGATTCTGCGTCTCTAAAAATACAACAAAAACCTGTCCAGAGGAGTAAAAATCCAGGCAACAATCATGTGATTGTCACGTTCTCTACAGAGCAACATCAAATACACTCTCATTACATCTGCTCATGACTATACTCCACACATTCTTCTTCTGACCTCGCCTTTCTTCAAATTTTGAAAGAAGCCTTCAACCCGATCATGGATTTTTCCTTGGGATGACCTCTAAGTCCTCATGTGCCAGTCGGTAGGGAACCCTTTTAGAAGGATT
>JAHZNA010001410.1:0-12564 GCA_027743935.1 Sinodicranocentrus sp. ZH6
GTGCAAGCGTTTGTTCAAGCACACTGCTCCATATATTTTTTAACTCACTCGGTGTGTCAGTTACGAGTAACCTTACGCATCTTGTAACTAAGTAAACCTCTCACACTGCTACCTTCTCTGGAGAGTCTACTCCAGGAAAATAAAATATTTGTGACGAAAATATCCTCGTTTGTTAGTGTCTCTTGGATTGTGCGAAATAGCTTTACTATCCTTTTGTTTAGAAACTATACTCCATAAACCATATACATTCATTCAATTCATGGTAATGGAGATGCTTAAAGATTTTGGTCGATTGGGCATGGAAAGTACTCATGATGAAGTGAAGGAGGGATGTCGTCAGCACAAAAAACTTCCATAAACTCCTGTAAGAGCACTTTACGACCTGTTGTAACAATAATATTACCATTCCATACAAAAGCAAGTCACAAGTTGGTTATGAAAATTTAATGACTTTCCGTGCCACTGCGTATTTCTATTTATACAAGACAAGTGGCATATAAACATA
Organism: Sinodicranocentrus sp. ZH6; assembly: GCA_027743935.1. Taxonomy (NCBI): domain Eukaryota; kingdom Metazoa; phylum Arthropoda; class Collembola; order Entomobryomorpha; family Entomobryidae; genus Sinodicranocentrus; species Sinodicranocentrus sp. ZH6. The sequence continues at coordinate 506 of JAHZNA010001410.1, forward strand.
TATAGGTAAAACGATGAAAAAGTTTGTCGATTTGCAAAAAAATGTTGGGACTGGGACATTAGGAGGAGCATCAATTTTCTGAATAAAAATATGAGCTTCGAGACGGCTTTTATCGTGGATTGTAGTTTGTAGTTAGTGAGATTACAAAAAGTTACAACAGGTCGAATGATATACAGCATAGATTGATGTGATTATTGATCGCTGTCGAAAAAAAATCAGATAATATTTCATGTCCTTCCGAAGAACGTAAGTATATCTGATGCCGTAATAGGTGTATAATAGGTAAGCATATATTTTGTGAATGAGTAATGGAAAATGGAACCAGGGTGCTGGGGTTGTAAAAAGCTTACAATAATCAGGAAACCACCGCGCGGCTGAACTTATGGAGGAAAATCATGAAAGATTAGATAAGATAAGAAGTATATGCTTTTGTAAAGGTACTTTCACATTCGTCATTAATCCACAGCTGTCCTCGTGCCGTATATACGAGCAATAAATGTTTAACAGTAAAACTTATATTGCCATAATATGCATTTTTAATTAATAATTTTACCAAGCATGTGCAATAAGTTCTTAACCGTAAAAGATCGATTCAAGGCTTAGACTCGCAAACAAAATACGATTTGTTTTTGTGAATTTACACCGCATTCGTTCATCTCATGAAATGTAAATAATGATATTGATGAGCTTTCAAATTACATTTACTGGGATGATGGTTAGGAATTTGCAAATACGAATGTTTTTTTGCTAGGCATTGTAATGAACTCGTGTATCCTTTATTAAATTATCTACTCTGAATCTTCCAGTTCAGACTCACAACTTGAAAGCTAAACTTTAAAAAAAATGGATTAGAAATGAGATTCACACACACCACCACAGCTTCAGTGTGTGTTATAAATTAAAAAATCTAAACCCATGTACTAAAGCCTTCACAATATAATCCATTCTGAAAGGTGCACACATCCGAAGGCCATGATTTTGCCAGGTGAAACAGCAGTAAAATTTACAGCCTGAAAATTTACATAGCACAACTCTTACTTAATTTTCTCAGGAAGTGGGACAAATCTGGATATGTGTAGTTTTAATATAATAAGTTACTCTGGCTGAAACTGAATAACAACATTGAAATGGTGATGTATGCTACATTTGCTGTGAGACGTCTGTGTGTGCTCTGCCACACTAATACCACAGCATTCTTCCAAACGACTTCATAACTAATGGAACCATGAATATTTACACCCACGTGTGGAAATTCTCATGATTTTATAGAAACGGCTCTAATAGCATGCACGAACTCAAATACACACGGGAGGCATTTCTACTCGAGAAACTAGAGTGATATGGGTTAGTATACGTAAATTCAAAAAGGCGAAGGTGAATTTTTAAAGAGAGAAAATGCGTGCACATCGTAGCGTTCTGTTGTATCTGAATCCCTTGTGATCAGAATTTTCAAAGTAAAATAACACGGAGACTGCCGATTTAGTGCAAAACTGCTAAAATAATGAGCTGCTCCTTGTTCATTGATTATTATCTACTGGGGAACGCACATATGTGTCAATAGGATGATAAGGTCTATTATCACCCCACATGTATAAAGAAAGGAATACATTCTGTACAAAAAAACATTGATCAAATAAATATGCCGACTAATACCAACGTCTGGCCGGAAAGTAGATGCATTGTGTACGGTAATGAAATTCACACGCAATTCATAGATCTCTGCAATTCATCAAGGTAATAATTCCCTTGCATTTTTGCACTCCCATCCAGGATATCACCAAATCCACTCTCTATGAATCCCTAATCTCCCAAGTCCTAAAGCTTATTAACTTATTTACTTTAATTCCATGTCGGCTTTCCACACTTGTGACGCTCTGCTGGACTGGTCTCAAGCGGTTTTTGAGACAACAAATGTGAAGTAGAGAGATCATGAAACATTATCATGAGCAAGCAAAAGCAGCCATTTGCCAAATTTACTATAGTGCACATGCCATAAAGCACCTTTTTTCTTCTGTGCTATATGATTGCATAATGCTGTATTTCACTCGCAAACCCCAACTTTTCCTCTCGTACCACACCGATCTCCCAACCCTGTGTAAGCAGAGGGATTCGTTATACCTAACACGTTATGTACATTCTAACGAAATATGAGTCTGAGATGATAATTGGTGTTTGCTCTCTCACTTCTCTCCGAGCTCGTTCAAACTCGAGTTCAGCTCACCATCCAGTGACGGTAGCTTACGTGGAAATGAATTCGCCAAAGAGTCCTTGAGTCGTCAAAGAGCTCTTTTAATTAACTCTAATTCACAGTTTCATCAACATCACAATGTATAACCTGACTCTATGCAGGAGCATTTCTCATCCAGAAGCTAATATGCACCTGACGTAATTTCAAGCATGATATTAGCCATCTCGCCACGTAGCCGAATTATATGATCAAATTTCCAATTTTCCCGTTTGTGTGTTTTTCCAAGAGAGGAATCCTGCCTTTTAGCTCAAATTTCGCCCTGTCACTTGGGATCCCCTCATACTGAGTAAACTTGCTTTTCTCTCTTACACACAAGATACATACGTCGACGACGACGCGATCTTCATCAAAGTGAAAGTCATAAGTTTGTGGCCCTTGGCTCATTACTTTGCTCTCTCAGTGACTTGATGTTCAGTGGTATAGGGTGTTTTCTTCCTAGCTTTTACCAAATTTCTACCTCATTGCTCTCATCCATCTTTCCGTGAAGAGTACATATGTCAGGAACTACGCAGCGAACAAAAATCAATAGTTTAATGTGTCAAAGCATAACAAGTTTTTCTGCTTTTTCCTGATGTACATGCATATGGATGAAATGATGATAATGATTATGATGATCTACAGCAATGTAATTCTTGCCCGTTGCTCCACGCCAACTTATTTATGTTCATTTTTCTACGGTTACAGCATAGACTTTTCAAAGTTTTTTTTCTCTCAAATGGATGGATGGATTCTGGCTTGCTCCACCAATTCCTACAAACTTTATACCCCCTCCGGTTTCGTATCCTATGATTATGTGTAATATACATTAAACATATTCTACTGCAAAATACGCCACTCAGGCTGACGGAGGAAGGAGAACCTACGAGAGAAACGTAAAAAGCATTTCCCCTGCGCTATTTCGTGTAGTAACCGTAACTCTATGTAGTAAAAGTTATGAATGCCATGTGCTACTACTTTTCTTTTCCTCTGCTTTTAGCTGCAGACGAGCCTAAAACTACTTTTTCCTTTCCTGTTCTCATCCCTTTCTCTTCTCATGAAAGTGTAAATGTATACTTAGATCTCTGGATGCTTTTTGAGTCTGCTCTCTTTCTTCTTATATTTTAGCATTTTTCCTTTCTCCTTCTCCCCCACTTTCTGTGTGTTCGTGATGATATGGTGGGATCCTGAGAGATTCAACGAACGAGTTGAGAGAGAGCAAAAGTATAAAAATCCTGGAAGCTGAGCGCTTTCCTCTTTTTGGGGAGGAGAGAACGGGAAATATTATGTACTCCTCTTTTGGGTAAGCCATTATATGGAATCTTTTTCCCTTGAAGTGCTCCCCAATCGATGTGTGTACAAGTGAATGTGTATGGAATGGAATTACACACGGCACTGTGTAAAATTATCCTGGATATTTTCCATGAGCGAGCATTATACTAAATTTAGTGACTATACCCTATATAAAATCTATTTTTGAAGTTAGATCGACCTATGGGACTTTGTACTTGTGGTGGATAGGGCTCCAGCCACTGAAACTAAATCTATGCTGGTGGAGCTCCAAAAAAACTTTTTTTTTCCTTTTCAACTGAGCTTGTTTCGTATCAACTTTCCTTACACAATCTTTTATTTCCTCTCCTACCAGCTCAACATGGGAAAGCGAGAGGGTAAAAACTCTTGCGAAAGATCGTATCGACAAAAGGTCTTTCCTTATTAATATCTAAAGGAAGATTGTAATGCCTTAACTTTTCTTTACGGCAACAGATATGCCAAGAAGTGGTTGCAAGATATTACGAATATTACGATTATGTTTTTCCTCCGTAGAGAAACTAGTTGATGGCTTTTTCCCCTTTGTATTTTCCTTTTATTATTGTGCAAGGGCATACCAAAACCTAGATTTCCATGCATTGCAACATTCTTTTAACCACATTCCTCTCGCACACTTCATGATATTATGTATGTGTGACGATAAAAGGCGGAAATTTATGCACTTTGCTTTATTCCTCTACCCAAATGAGTAATATTTCTGTAAACGAGCAAAAATTCCGAGGAAATGGGAGTGTGTCAGGAAGAAAAATAAAAATCGGGATACTTACACCAAGATCCGCAAGTTCTTCCCAAAACTTGACCAGTATCCGAGTTATAAAGGAACGTTCCAAAGCCTCCCTCTCCTTGGGGGCTATATTTGTCACTTTTCTTGGCCATGTTGATAGTACCCTATATATTGTCTATATTTTACAAAGATGATCCTTCAGACGACGGCGATGATGGCACTAACAACATAAAAAACCGACCGACTGTCTCTAAGGCAAGTTACCGAGTGAGTGAGTTGCTTGTACTGTGCACACCACTGCTGGCACAATCCGTGAATACTGAGGAGGATGGAGTGTGCAGAAATCAAAAGAATGTGTACCTATATGATATCTCCGTGTTCAACGCTATCTTCTCGCATACATGAAGATTTTCGTACTCATCCACCACCGCACCAAAGCCTCTGTAAACGTGTGTACGCAAGTTTATAAGTGGATACCTATATGACAAGATGGATAACTAATAATAATATCGCATGTGAGTTTTCTGTTGCTCTTCTATTCTCTCTGTTTAGCCCTCTTCATGCTTATTTTGTGTATCCTTTATTTCTCCCAAAAGAATAGAGGAGAGTGCGAGACAGCAAAGAGAATAAAAATTGCTTTTTCCAACTGCAACCGAAAAGTAAAGACGGAATCCTCTTATTGAATGTATTTGTTTAGCAAGTATAAATATATCCTATAAAACACGAATCTCAATGTGTTTGTACGAGTGTCGTTCGTTTATGTGTAAAAAGTGTGCGTTTTAGCTTTGCTTGTAGCCCTCGGAAAGGCTGGGACTTCTTCGGTTGGTTTTTGCACAGATTACTATTAAATGCTTTCGTTATTACTTCCACCACCACCGCTACCACTGGTCCTTTTTTCTTTTATACACTTGGCTTGCTCACTCAATACTCGGAGATATGTTTCCTACTTTGTGTAGTATGAAATTCACTCAAAGTGCATGTGATGTGTAATGTGATGTGTGATGCAGCTGTTGTACGAATGTATTTACTCTGTATAGTATTTTCTTACTCTGCCAATATCCTCATATTGCTTCTTCCTCTTCTTTCTCAACTCCTCTGCTTTTTCCTCATCCTCCTCAACTCCACAAAACCAAGCTCAACTCACTCACTTGAGTTTTCAGACAAACGCTGCTGAAACTCCTTCCCTTTTCCCTTTTGCGACTTAACTGCAAGTCTCCCCTCGTTCTGGAGTTGGTAAAATAGCTCGCTCTCGCTGAATATTTGCTTGTGCTCGAGTTTGTCGAACAGAACGAACAGTGCTCACTTTTAGTCAGTACTCAGTACTAAGCAACTAGCAACTCATATAATGAATGTACATAAGACGTTGGGACATTTACGTAGGAACATACCTACGTCAGTATTTTTGTTAGACTATGGACTTCTCCGTAATAATGCGATTTTAAGTCATGCTGTACATCTTTTGTTGATCTTCTTTGGTTCTGTTCCTGACGGTCTGGTTCTGGTTTCGTTCCTAACAACAAAATCACACACATTCAGCTTTAGTCATACTTTTACTTTTACCCCTCTTCGCCTGCATCTCCTTACTCTCATTTTTTCTCTTATTAAACATAAATATATACCAGTGCAGGCACAATATATCTTTTTTCTTCATTTAATGCTAGAGACGTATTTCGAAAGTCGGTTGACGGCAGATAAATGTTCTTTATGCATTATATACGATACAATTACTAGAAAAAGTTTTTCATCTTTTGCTTATTCCTCTTGATCCTGGCTTCGTTCCACCTCTCCTTCAACTCAACCAAGCAACGAGGCACTGAGGAGGACAGACAAGTAAAACTGTTATGCTAGAACCAAAATCGTGAAGAATATGGGGATATGGGGGTATGGGATGCAGTGCTAAAGGCTACAGTCTAGAGGAGTATAAGTATAACTACAGTGGAGGAAAAAGTCCAAAAAAGTTTTCAAGAAGCTGAAGCAAGAAGACATGATGTGAATAAAAGCGACTAATAAAACCCAATCCATATAGCATTTTTATATTCAACAAGAGGAACTATATGCTTATAGGCATTATTGTTATCGAGCATTTTCTTGCATAGCCGCACTCGAAAATGGTTAACATCCGCTAAAACCTCTTCCAATTTTTACCGACTCTCCTACCCCACTTCACTCCTCACAACGGTAGCGAATCGTTAGCCTTGCTTCTGTATCAGAACTAAAGCTTTTTTATAAATAAGACGATGTGAAGCGAGCATAAGCTCGGAGGAAGGATCCATATCCTCTTTTGCATCAGTCATCTGCATCTTTTCCCTGCAATACGTTATCCACCAATACAACAATGATGAAGTTATCTCTCCTAGTACCGTTCTCACTTGAGGTGTATTATGTACTCAGTATTCATAATACGGAGACGCTCAATCTCAAAGCACAAAAATAAGTTAGAGCAACGTGTAAGAGAATATTCACTGTTCAAGAAAGTGCCAATGCTTGGCACTGCATATTACTAATGGGGATAAAATATACATGTAGCTACAGCCTGATGATCCAAGTCAACTCATCATTTTTATTTGCACTCCGTGTCCGTGCGTACTCGTTTTTTTCGTGGTTGTAGCCCACATAATGATATCATATCCGTCAATGTGCTCCTTGTAGTGAACTATTAGTAAGACTCATTTTCCTCATAACGATATGAACACCAGATTAGGATAATGGAGTGTCGTGGAAAGAATAGGAGTAGGATCGAACTGCTTCACCGTATGTTTTAAAACTACATGCTTCATTGTATTATGAGTCCAAATCGTCCTTTAAATTCAAATGTGGACAATATTTGTATATTATGAAACGGGAAAGCAGGGTTACAAAAATTCTGTATCATCCTATGCCATCACTAGATTGTGCCATGATACAAGTGCAAAATAGTATGTTGATTGTATTAGTTGTTTGTGAGGTTGTGAACATGCTGTTGTGCGGTAAGGTGTGAGAGCACTCCATGGGTGTACGATGATGTGATGCTTTGTCGGATGATGATGATAATGATGGTATGAGATAGCTTACTTTTATTGTTATTTTGAGATATGTACTAGGTGCACAGTCCATTCCAAGAGGGCTTCTGTGAACGGAATAAGTAATGAGCTTCCTCTATTCTAGTGACTAGACTGCATTAAAAACCGTATGGATACATGCATAAAGTTGCTGATGCTGTTGGTTTTAATTCCCGGATTCGCTTCTCCTTCGATTTTCATCGTAGTATTTACTCCAGAGAGGAGACTACTAGATGGTTATTGAGTATTATGGGGTGTACGAAAGGTGATGTGATGCTTAATACGCTTTATACCGGCTTTATATCATATAGTTTAGTCCTGAATAAATAAATATGTATGTCTAAATTTATTTGATCTCGTATATGATGGGTTACAAGGTAAAGAGGATAACTTTGTTTTATTGGTGACTTATACCGAAGAGTGGTAAAATGATAGTGAGATGTGCTTTTTGTATTCTCGTTGGATCATTCATTAATAATACATAAATACCATATGTAAGCATGAAAGCATGTATATGAACCAGTTGGACAAATTCAATAAATGGTGGCGAATATCCAATCCAAAGTATAATGTAAAAGCAAATAGCACCATCAACTTAATACCGTTGAGAGGACTACTCCAAGTGATCATGTTGCATTCTATTCCCTCCTGCCAAAACGACTTATCTCAGTGGTATCTTTCGAGAGCTCCTTACTCCTCTTCATTCGTGAACATTAAAACTCGGCCAAAAGATCGAAAAGTCGAGTGGAGGAGAAGCACATATTGTGCCCCGATTCGTGCTTCAAATGATCTTATAGGCACTTTAGAACGGATATTATATGGACATTAGGGAATGGGATCATTTTGTGATCAAGACGTGTCCGCTTAAATGTTCCAACGAGCAGCAAAGTCTGAAATGGATTTGTGGTTGTTTAGAAAGCTAATATGAACTAAAATGTACCTGGATGTTGATGTCATCTGATCACATCTCCAAGTAAGCGTTCAATGTTCTTAAAAGTACAAAAGAAATGGTGTTTTCCATGAGAGTCAAAAGAATGTAAGTAGGCGAAGAACAAAGTGAACGAAGTATTTATTGCTTTTGTAAGTAGGAGGATTGTGTGTGAGCTGTTTGATAAAAAATTGTTCTCCCAGTTTTCTAAAAAACAGTAATAATAAGAGTAAAGCATAGGAAAGTTTTTTCCCCTCTTTTCGTAGTAATCGGTATATTTCCATTCTATTCAATTTCCATGCGATGCATTATGCATAATAATCTTCCAGGCCGGAGCTGGTTCTGTTCTGATGGAAAGCGAAACTTGNCTATTCAATTTCCATGCGATGCATTATGCATAATAATCTTCCAGGCCGGAGCTGGTTCTGTTCTGATGGAAAGCGAAACTTGAAGTAGTAGAGTGTAAGAGAGAGAGAGAGAGCGTAGAATATAAAAAATTGTATAATGGATGAGGGAGGTGAAAGGAAACTTTGAAGCAAACAAACATCTCTGAATTTTTTCTCCCTTCTCTAAAAGTTTGTGGCGAACAAAGCCTAGGGATAACTCCATAATAAAAGCTAGAGAGTAGAGTGAGCAAATTCAATGACGAGAGAGTAATGCAAAATTTAGTAGCTCAGAGTCATTTGACAGACCCAACAGCATCATCGAAATATAGATTGTAAAAGACGTACTTCGAGTCTAGGTAGTTGCGTAGAATTTCAGTATCTTCGTAGCAATTCAGCGATCTTGGAGTCGTTGCAGATATGATAGAGATGAACTACTTATGTATTTCGCCAACTTAATTTTAGTCACTGACAGCATCACATGCAACCTGGGTGTACAATTTATAGGGAGACAACATGTAAAGAATGTAGCTCATTAAAATTTTGCAAAATGTGCTGCTTAAAAAACACGAAACAAATTCCCACCCACAACGTCTTTTAAATGCAGCATTCATAAGGCTAAACTTTTATGATACATCCTTTGGAAACGATACCATCTCTTATGAAAAGCCAGTAATTAGCTCAGCGTATTATGCATAGCAATTTTTCGTATGAAAATTGAGCTACATGCGAGTAGTGAGCTGCTTTGTGTTGTGATGTTGTGTCAGCTAAAGCGTCATGTTCGTGCATTAGTAAATTACTATTACTACTACGCTTGCTCATGGAATTGAAGATGACGGCTTATGAGCTGAGAGTGGCTAAAATATATATTTATTACCATTTTTTGTTTAGTCTGGAACCAGAATCTGGATACTTCTTTGTGTTGGCCATTAGCTATAATCCTACCCGACCCTACCAATTCTTGCGGATTTCTCTTACTACACGCTTCACGCTTACCTTTAACCTACCTAAATAAATATTCATTTAAGTAAAATTTTAGACAATCGGTATATGAGCGAAATTTCGACGGTTTGAGAGGACATTTCAGGTATTTTAATAATGAGATCATTGTTCTCGCTGCGACGAGGGAGATATACTTCACTTAACAAAGTTTAACTAATTTTGGTGCAATATTTGAAAAGAACCAAATAGACTCCAGTTGATTGTGAGTTCTGAACTCATATAGATAGGTATGCTTTGATAATTGAATTTCAGCTCGTATAGTTATGACGTCTGACAGGTATTTCCCAACGGCTACAAGTAAAAGGTATAGACTGATATAGACATCAGGCAGGATATGATATAGACTCATTAAATGATAAAGGTTTCTGAAGAGACTCCTTCCAAAAGAAAATTAGTGAATGGCGAGATGTATTCCTTATGTATTTGCTGCTCATAGCTTATGACGTATTACGTTAATAAGTTTCAAACATCAAAGTTTAGGGCCATAGGGACATGGCCATGTCTTTTCTCAGTGAATGGCAAAATCTAAATATGTTTTTACAAAGCGCACAGAGACCACCCGCAGTGTAATACGAGTTGATAGAGTACTAATTTGCAGTTTGCTTAATGCTAAATTCTATCAAATCAAAAATATATTCTTCTTTTTTCAACCTAGGCCACAAAATACAGAATAAGGTTTCTGAAGAGACTCCTTCCAAAAGAAAATTAGTGAATGGCGAGATGTATTCCTTATGTATTTGCTGCTCATAGCTTATGACTTATTACGTTAATAAGTTTCAAACATCAAAGTTTAGGGCCATGGAGGAAAAATGTTAAAAATCACCTTATCATGTCTTTACTCAGTGAATGGCAAAATCTAAATATTTTTTTACAAAGCGCACAGAGACCCCCCGCAGTGTAATACGAGTTGATAGAGTACTAATTTGCAGTTTGCTTAATGCTAAATTCTATCAAATCAAAAATATATTCTTCTTTTTTCAACCTAGGCCACAAAATACAGAATACAGATAGACTGTTTAAATTATGGGTCCATCTGTATTTTGTGAACCTAGGCTACTAGTTGTGGTTTTAAATTTGAATTAAAAGTACGAACATATGAGCTAAAAACGAAAAGTACAGTTTTAGTAAAGAGTACACCGGGAAATTATGACAAGATAAGCTTGGAATTTCTGGTGAGAAACCAATGAGAAAACGCAAAATTGATCTGGCACACATACAACAATGGACGTAATATAATAATTAATATTTTACATCGACTCATGTATCCCTTGCCTTGTAAGTTCAGCACATACATACAAGATATTGGCACAGTTATAGTTTCAAATACTCCACGTTGCGATTTAAATTTTCTATATAAATTTTATTAGTGCATTGCTTTCACCAGTGGAAGATCTTTGGTGAAGCTCGCTTACAAAGAATATCACGCTACTTTCACCAAAACTAAATTGCATGAATTTTATAAATTCATTGCCCTATTGGGGTCGTCCATAAATATCATACTTTCGAAATTCATGAAAATGAATAAAATCAAATAAAATAGTGACATGTATTACACAAAATAATGTATTGGTTAAGCATAACACTAAGAAATATTATTCTATTCTGACAAATAAAAAATTGATTTTGAATTCTACTAACACGATTAATTAAAAAGATGAAGTATCACTGTATTATCATAAATATGCATTCATAAATTATCACGGTTTAGTAGGTTTTAGTCATTGTGTACGCTCACTCATTATCCTGTACTGCTTTTAAAGGCTGCATTTTTGTCCTTTTTGTGGCTGGTGCTGTGGATAACTCTAGTTTTGAGCCAAACCTCTTTTCCAGAGGTCGAATTTGAGGGGGAATATTAGTTGAGCTGCACGGAGCTATTGAGCGACGAATGGACTGCAAAGTCAAAGTCAGTGTAAGTGTACTCATAGAACAATTCATTTGCGACGGGTGCTAATATCGTTAGCATTGATCCCGAAGACGGAGATCGGTTTTGGTGGTGTCGGAGCAGTTCGTGTGTTTTTTCTCCCAGACCTTTCTTCTTTAAAAGTCTCCCACTCTTTTTCGATCATTAACGGGATTTCTTTCCCCAGTATTGTCATTTTCTTACCATGCTCAAGTTCAAATTTTTTAGCAAGACCAATCAACTCATTTTCCAATTTTGGTAAATTTTTTAGTAAAAAGTTGTGCATATTTTGATCTTTCAGTAAAGAGCCACCTCTGCAAATGAAACACAATACGTGAATATGACTTAGTATGACAAATGACAAATAATACACCAGGAAAAAATTATAAACTGAATATTACGCAGCATAGCGATTGTATCATAGAATAAGAATCAACAAGAAGCCAGATAGACTGATTTCCTAATGTAATAATTTTTAAGGCCCTGTGATTCTCGCGTTTGTATCAAGCCAGCCAGGATGGGAAAAATGCA
>JAHZNA010001411.1:0-23949 GCA_027743935.1 Sinodicranocentrus sp. ZH6
ATGCTATAAATAGGACGATTAAAAATGCAATTATAGGATGCAGTGCGTTTAGCTTAAATTGCAGTTTTCGTAATGAGAAAAAAATGCATTTAATAATCCTATAGTAATTTACAGCAAACAGTAATGCACATGTGCAAGGAAAACCTGAACAACTCGTCTACTAGTCTTTATTGAGGTGTGTTTTTTCAGTTTCACACAAGATAGTTTTATTTTCCCATCATAATTTCTGATTTCATATTTTATGAACAAATATGATTTTTGATTGTTGAAGCGAGAAAGAGGCAGTTAATAAATCGTCCCACAAAAGTTGACATGTGAAGTTTTTCAATGTGGAGAGTTGGGGGTGTAATCATGTGCAACTCCGATTGCTTGAATGATTTTCTAGTGAGCAGTCAATGAAGATTATGCGCTTTAATACCTACCTAGTATGAAGGTGGTGATTCAGAAATATTTGTGTTCTTACCTACATTCAGCCTTATGATGTTTTGAATATTAACATGAGCTCGTTGTTCGTATATAGTATTAACATGAAGGCGTCATCCTGAAAGAAGGACTTAAACATGATTGACTAAGCATCCATCAAATTATGGAGGTATCTTTGACAGATCAGTCATATAATTATAATTTAATAGGCGGAGGTGGTTCCTGAATAAAATTCCCGTTATCTATTTACTACCTCGTTTGACAGACATAACAAATTTTCTAGCTTTTCTTAAAGATTGAAGATAAACAAGTGGAAGGGTTTGAATTTGTATCTATCCATATCAAAATTATAGGTATGCATACACGTCAAAAATAACAATAAACAAAATCAGAATAGCCATATTTATCATATTTGCCAATCGGGTCTGAACTCTTAATCAAATATGCAAGTGTGCTAGTACAATAATTTTATCAGACACTGTTTTGAAATGAATACTTAGGTTCAGTTTTAAATATTTCTTTTAATTGAAGTAATTAATTTAATACCCCGTATCAAGTTACCCTTATCTTTCATCTCATGATTATGCACTTTAAAAATTTCCCAGAATACATTAAAAATACAAGCTAAATCATCTTTAAGACTGAAATGGAAGTGTAAGGTAATCACGAAATTTGACAACACAGCTTAAATTCTTTTCATTTAACCCATTAAATGAAAGTAGATTAATTACCTTAATTAGTAACTTCCATTAGCTAATTATATGCAGATCTTATACTTTTTAGTGTAATGAATTTTTACACGCATACATTATACGCATGTATGTATGTTCTTCTAAGGAAGGTAATTACTATGCTAAAATGTGCATAACGAGTTTGATAGTGCACTTTAAAAATGTGTGACACAAACAACTAACAACACATTACCAATCATTCTTTGACCCTTTAGTGTTCATTGTACAAATCAGTATTCCTACGATACTATGCTCATACATGGTCAGGCGTCAGAGGAAAAAGGCGTACACCACATGACATGTTAATGCTAATTAATTGAGATGTTATAAATTAAGATGCCCCACCAGTCAGCAGTCCAACTATGGGAGAAAAGTGTGATATTCATTCAATGTTCATATAATCATTTGCATAACTTCCCAGCGTTATAGAGTAAAAAGGATGCGCTGAGTGTTTACAAATGTTCTCATAAAATATGTATTGTACTTTACTTACAATTAGATAGGATGAAGCTTACAGCATATTTTTTTGCCTTCTGCAACGTCAACTTGCTGTATCGCATAGTTCCACTTGACTTTCATGAATATTTTATCACGATTACATTTTCATTGCGGATATCGGATGGAAGTGCCTATATAAAAATTGAAAGTGCGATCAATCATACATTTTTGAGCGAAAGATCAATCTACCATATTATTAAACTACAACTTCGAAAAGTATCATAATCATTTTAACAGAACAATCCAAGTAAAACTAAATACCTTTATATAAAATTAGCAAGCCGAGAGAGCGGATTTAATATTCCTACCTATTATTAAACTACAACTTCGAAAAGTATCATAATCATTTTAACAGAACAATCCAAGTAAAACTAAATACCTTTATATAAAATTAGCAAGCCGAGAGAGCGGATTTAATATCCCTACCTCCTCTTTTTAAAAAAATCGTTCACATTTCTTTTAAAAACCTGGAAAATCAACACTATACTATAAACTTAAAGTATACATTTTTAAAACACGTTCAATTCTAAATTACAAAGAGATTATTTAGTAATTTATTCAAGGCTGTATTCTCTTGTCCACGGGAACGTGACACTAATGGCAAATACAAAATATAGGTACCGTGTACCCGCACACCATGTCAAGGATTAGCATAAGAATTAATAAAAATACTATAGTGGTTAATAAGTTGATAAGCCTACTAAATGATTGGCAAACACCTTGCTATTACCTGTTAACTTACCTGACTGCAATTTTTCTTTCTTCCCATTAAAATAATTGTTCTCAGAATACGCTGAACGCCTGTTTGTCCGATAAGAAGACAAAAGCCATGTTCGTTTTTTGTACATTACTCTCGTAAATAAACCATGTAATCCAATGACAGGTGTCGAATATTAAAATATGTAGGATGATGGTATATGATGATTCGATACCCATAAATCTGACAACTTGTCTATATCGCTGCAAAACCAGTCAGAAAAATTCAAGGGAAGTTAGTTTAAGTTGTTAGGATGTAGAGTAGGAGAATGGAGAAAGAATTTTAATCCTTTGTATTTACTCACATGTAGCGTGTCGTCGCATCCTGTCGCAGCATCAGTCATAGACCATTCCTCTGGCTCCGATTTATCTCCGTTTGCATTCTAAAAATGCAGCCCTTTTCAACAATTCCCATTATGTAGAATGTCAATGTGATGTCAGTAAAAAATGGTTGACATGAGATAGTTGACTTGCAATCATGATGATTTTTCTGCTCAATGAATCCACAAAAAATGAAAAACGAAAGCAAAAGCAAGCTTAGCTGTTGTTGAATAAATTTTCAATCATTTTTATACTCCTATAGATGTATAAAGTTTCTTCTTTGACGATGAGTCTTGTGAAAAGCTCCAAGCAGTTGTATATATGTTATCCTGCAAAAGCCATTTATCCCTATGCTTATCACAAATGAACTCTAAGGATTCAAATCAAACGTACATTCCTACAGTGGGGGTATTTCTCGATTACTATATGTTGGCACTATATTAATTACGATTTGAACATCCCGCCAAAAGTGTTGGTAATAATAGCTTGCAAAATAAATTTCCAACTTTCAACCGCAAAAACTCTAACCTTGAAACCTTCAGAATTTGCGGTTATCGGATGGATATATGTTTATAATCTATATCATCTAACTTGAATATGGGGTAAGACAGGAAGTTAGAGGTGATTTTTTATATCATTTCAAGTATTTTCAGCCTTTCGGTTTGCTCAACCAACCATCTACCTCTTTTTGCACCGGCAGAGTTCAGTTAATAAATGGGTGGGCACTACTTTACTCACTTTCTGATGTTAGTAAAGTAAAAGAAATTACTAGATGAGAACAGGGCCCCCCACAGGTTTAATGAGTGACTTTACAACACTTGTAAATTGACAGTGATCGATGACCTCTTGTTATATACGCATCCTTTTTTGCGAAAGTAAACATATACGTACATGTAAAAATAAATAATAATATTTGTTAGATTGTGGAGCACATGAAAAAAGGCTTTTTTATGATGATGACATCCCATTTAAGCATCAGCGATAACATTACGAACTCTGATGGGATGTCAAAGTGAAACTGGTGTAAATTTAAAGTACATATCTTCACCCACTTGTTCTATTATGTTAAGTAATGGATCTACAGGTTTCTAGTCCTATGGTTATATAGTGCCACCTATCTCTACCCATGTAATGTAGATTATGGAAGTAATAATTATTTTTCTATGTGAGGAATTTGGCTTGAATCCAACTTCCTCGATTTTATTTTTTCCTTCCTAAAGGTAATGCTTTATCCAAGAGTTGTTGATGGGCATACTTTAAAAACCATCTATTTTTATAGGAATAGTTTGAAAATAAGTTCACCAGCATCTGTTAGTTAGCATATACGTCCATGCAATACTAGGACTAGCTCTAAAAATGAACACCACCATACCAAAACCATCCTACCTACAACAGTTCCAGTTTCATCGCATGTTATCCGGACAGTCACTCACAACCTGTTTGATTTCCTCTTTTGTAATCTTATCTAGAAATATTGTCGACTGACTTGTTGTAATTACTGGCTAATGTAAATCAATCGAATGGAATCGATACGCCAACTTCACTAATAATGGGGCATTGTTTGCAAAATTACGACTGACGATTTTCGTCATCAGAGAAAGAATCACTTCTGCTGAATTCAATTCGCAGCTGGGACTATGGAGAAAGGAAAAATATTGATGAAACCTGAATTAAATTGTCTAGCCTAGAGAATTTATCTGCTCGTTAAGAAACCCTTTTTTCTACTTGACTAACCTACAAAGTACAATCAACCTGATGTTGAGTAAGGTGAGGCATTGATGAAATGGTATGGTGTGAGTGAGAACGATGGGCACCATATATATATATGTATATATATACCACAGATTACATTACAATGCTCCAATAAAAATGTCAGAAGTATGCAACATATTGCCTTAAGGAACAAGGTCCTTATCGATTTTATGAGTTTCCTTTAAGATTTTTCTGCTTTCATGTCCATTGGGCATTGAATAATATCCTACCGGTGGCTAAAATATATTAAGTGAAAATCATTACGTAAAAATGATGGGATTAGATGAAAAATCAATTTTCATTTGACTGTGTGGTATCATCCTGTGGTCGGTAGTATGTGTTTTTTCTGTGTGACCCCACGGTGCAAAGCAAAGCCATCTTTTTAGCTTACCTGTTTTCTAAGCAAACACTGGGGAGTTCTCTTATTTCTACCTTTATTGTGTAAATTGTCATAATCATGTTGAATGGAACAACCTTTTCGTTTCAATGCATGTGGTTGTGGTTACCTAATGAAACCACACACACTTGATCATTAGCAGTTTTCTGATATAGATGCATAGATAATTCAGCTTCTACTCTTACTTTCTTTGAGACATTTACATCATCCAGTGGTAATGTCAAGCTACTCTAGTTGGTATAGATTTGTAGCTGAAAAAATCCAACTCCTATATTGACTCTCAAAAGAAAGGGAAATGATTACCACCTTGTATTTCTAATCTAGGTATGTCATTTTCGTCATTCTTTTTCAGATAATATAAAATGACACGACATGTGATATGACGAGTTGTACGCAACTCAAGTCGGTTTTATTAAAGTTCTTTAGATCATTGTCTTTCTTTAAATTGACAGTAGCCAGCTGAGAAGAAAAGATGAGAAAAAATGTAGGTAAAATACATTTAGTTAGTTAGAGACAAGAGTTGACGAAGTGGCTTGTTCGCTCACTCATCATGTCTGTCAACAGCTCATACTACGAGACGCTTGTTCCTGAAATACTACCTATTATACATTATAACGTCCATTCGTGGATTCTTAATCAGGTTTTGGAAGCAATAATGGCATACCTCCCTGACCCTAACAACCCTCATTTGAATCATAATTGACTCAAGTCAATAAAATGTGCGTAAATAGCTTTTTCTTTGTTTGTTATACATTATCATATAATGGTCATAGTTCAGTATCCAGAAGTTCAGTTCAGTGATCTCATTTTTTATTTTAAATCCTACACAATATACATAATAAATGTGGTAAGTAAATGTGTAAAATGTAATTGTGTTTGTGCTTCTGCATCTGGGAAATTTTAACGTCAACGACGAGGATGTAGAAGCGAGATTCGTATCAAATAGTTGTGGTTATGTTAAGTTCTCTGACAATCTTAATGAACAACTATATCACCCCGATACTGAATTTCAGAATATATTAGGCTTACAACATGAGAATACATACATACATACATGCATAGATATGCAGAGTTTGCAAAAATTAAGTTTACTGCTTTCCTAAATTAACTCTTAAGCCAAAAATGGTACGGAATGTGGACATATGTATTTATTGCTATCGCTGCCAATGGTATTCAGAAATAATTAAATTCAATGTATTGACAGTGATGAGGTTTGGGGTTCGTTTGAAGAGATACATACTTTCTGCTAAGAGTTTTTTCCCTAACTTAATGCATACAACAGGGCAATGACATGTTCATGACAGGAGGTGATGATGAGCTATCCAAATCATTTGTCGGCAATGTCTTTGATAAATTAAAATTTGGTCCAATGATTTCATGCAAATTTTGTAGATGCAGTTTGTGAGGGAGCTGGTGAGTTTTAGGACAAAAATTAAAATTCAGTCGACTGCATTCGACCGAATATAGATATTCCTTGTTGAGAGATTTACTTTTTAAGCGTTTTTGCACAATATATATATAAATTGAATTTTGCAAAGGATAAACCCAGATGGATGGGTTACACAGATCTTGTCTTGTCATACATATACGGTAAATCCAACAAAAAAATTAAAAAGTAAGCATCCTCTTCGATTATGTAAGTCATGTAGCCATGCTTTGGTGACGTCTTGCTTTACTAATAAAACTCATTAGGTAGACGACATTATTTACAAGCCAAAAAGAAAACGGTTCTCGTTTAGAAGGTTATGTGCGTATTTGGCACAGAAATTGTTTATTGTTAAATATGAACTTAATTTGTAGGAGTTCTGTAAACGAAACATATGCCATTGTGACATGGTAAACTTGTAAAAAAAAGTACGGTTGAAGCGTGTTCTGCATCATTTTATATGCCTCTCGGGTACGAATTTTTTTACCTTTCTTCATTCTTAATTTTATAGTCTAGGCGCAGCAAGGAGCTTTTAGAAGTCAACTGACTACATAGCTCAATTTTATTCTCGACAGTCGACAAATGTAGTTCCGTGGAGAATTCCCGAAGATTATTAGAGCTTATTTGCTCAATCCTTTTGCTACTACAGAACGATGATGTGTACCAACAAGACTGTCTCTTGACATAAAACAAGAAACCCATCACAACTATTTTTATTACTAGCACTTGCACTCATATCTTTTTTGGCCATCACGAAAATTGCAATAAAAATTCATTCATTACTGACTGTAGGGTTAACGATGACTTTTTTTTGTCAATTTTAATTTGTTGCTTGTTGTCTTACATATGCAAACACATAGGGCTTCAAATGTCAGTTTGCATTAGACAATTTTGTTAAACTTAGTATTCCAATTACACAACTTACTAAATACGAGCAAACATATTTTTTAACCCACGTTCATTCACTCATGCCTGTTTTGCTTCATTTGTACCCAACGTCAAAGGATAAAATGACAATGAAAACTTGTGACAAATGTTGTGAAATTATTTTGACCCAAGAAGTCACCAAGATTTATTGGATACTAAATATTTCTACTTAAAGTTTAGATAAAAAGATTACTAAGCTTGCATCGTTTAGTAGCGTGACATATACTTGTGATGAGGCTTAGATGCCTGATTCTGATTGATTTATGAGATTTTTTTTAAAGGAACCACAATTTATTTATGTGACCTTTAGTCTGGTTCAGGTTTTACAATTCACTGCAATAACTGTTTATTTATATAAAAATAGACCCACGAAGACTTGAATTAAATGATTTGCTGATTATATCATCTACCGAGAAGGATGAGAAGACCCACCACGTTGTAACCTGTCCTGTATGTAATTTTTATTCAAGGTATTATTTAAGTATTCACACGCGTTGTATATCAACATCAACACAGATAGTGTATTTTGCGAGTGGTAATTAAAATTACCATTTCAAATGCTGGAAACATTTGCGCATCCCGTTTAACCATGTGTGGCATCATCATGGCATGAGACATAGTACATTAATTATTATTAGCTATTGTTGGCTTGTCCTTCTCACACGACCAAAAACGAGTCGGGTGCAACCACTTTTCAAATGAAATCGGTGGCATTGTCCACGTAATGAGGTGGTATTGTCATAATTCCGACTGAGCTGACAGTTTCCACGTGTGTTTACATCTTACGTTAAAAAGTCCACTGAAACTTGTCTAATATGTAGCAGTAAAGTTTTTAATTTTTATGGGTTTTATGGGCCATGAAAATTTCAAGTCACTGAGCTTTACGACATTGGTGAGTCAGGGTGACTGACTACATAATGAGTCATTCTTAATCTTTCAAGCACAATGTGTGTGGGATTCTGTAGATTCCATCACGTTTTCTTTAAGCTTTGCTGCCAGACAGGATTCCATTCCAGTCTCAAACTGAGACTTCAGATTGTTTTCTTAAATCAGCATTATATCTTACATAAGTTATCCCTGGTCAATTTTGAAGGAAGCTGGTATCATAAGAAGGAATTTTTGTGAAAGTAGGGATATAGGTACATACATATATAAATGATCACGATCATCCTTTCCACTGACAACACTGTGTTTCCTCTTGATATGAAAATATATATTCACAAATTTCTTAGTGTCTAGCATAGCATGACTCTTTACATATTTATATAGCATGATAAGGTTGTATTTAAGTACCAAATGGCAAAATATAGGATCTGAATAGCGATAAATGACCTAGGTACAAACCAACAGCTCATAATGAGGTGACATTACCACTAATGACAACGCACGACCGATTTCAATCAAATAACGCAACAAATCAGCTAAATAATGAGAGCAACTATTGTGTATTTATATAACTTAGTTTTTCGCTTACCCTCTTTTTTATAATCCTGAAATTTGCGCTCATGCTGCACAACAGGAATGTCACCATTGAAAAAATAAATATATGTTGGCGGATAATGAAAGGTGTCTAAACACCCATTAAACCGTGACTCCCCTCCCTTGACATGTTAGCTGTGTAGTCAGAGTTAATTTTTCATTGAACACTCCTTCCCACTCTACCACTTGTCACAAGGTTCCCGCCTCATAAATTACCCATCTGTGGTCTCCAATGCCATTTTCAATTAATGTGAAAAGTTGCAAATTTTGTTTGCGTTTGAGAAGGATGCTAGTATTTAAAAACATGGCATGACATGTCCGGTGCGAAACGCAACAAAGTGGAAAAGTTACATGACTCTTCCATTAAAACGGGATTTTTGATTGTTTTTACATGCACTCACACCAACAAAGCAAATACCGCCTACAACGAGAAAAGTCATAGTGACTAACTACTTTCACAAATATCAATTTGCATGAATATAATATTCTTATCTGTCATTCATATACTGTGTCTAAGACAGGACATCACACATCAGTTGTGCGACCGATTCAATTTGCCTGAAATGGAATGAAATGCTCCACCCAACACAATGACACATGCGACTTACCCTTCCCGTGCGCAGCAAGGTGAAACTTATAAAATTTACAGCCTGGTGCAACGCATGAAGTGCTTTGCACAATTAATTAATCTCGAAAAGACTCTCAAGCCGAAGCTATTGCAAACTTTATCCCAGTGCGGTCAATAAGCATTCAGGTCGTCAGCATTACAAGCAAATATGACGGAATGTCGAACCGAGAAACGGCAGATAATCGCGATCCTACATAGCTCACCTATCATTGTGTTCTATCAATGATTTGAAAGTTTTAAACACAATAAACTTGAATGCAAATTGCGTTGTTGGGTCAAACGCGTGCTTTTATCTTATGAACTGAAGAAGCATTTTATAGCGTATATTAACATTTATGACAGTTATTTGCGTAAAAACTTGCGTATTGTGTTTTAGCACAATATTTTTACTTTCGGGAACTAAAGTTTATTTTACCACTTTATCTTGAATTGCTACAAGTAAAAAAGATTAGTTTTACATGGTTGTTTATTCAGTCGGACGCAAGGTCGATTGAAAGAAAATCAGAAAAGCATTAGGTAGTTAGGTATATTTAGTTTAGTACAAGCACAGTAGCTAGATGTGCGCATAAGATTCTCGTCCCGTTTCTCTAAAATATATCATTTGTTTCCTCATAATCGTCTCTGACAGTACATCCACAAGCACACTGTTGAAACTGCGTACCGTTTTCTCTAGACATGGGGCAGTTACCACCTTCGTACAGAAATACATCCGGATTTGGATTTTTCCTTACACAATCTTGGAAGCATGGTGTAAACGGAGTTTTGGTACAGTCCTTTCGCAATCTCTGAAAGTATCATTTGTCACAAATCAAACCGTACAACAAAGTTGATGGATAAGAAAACTTAATCAAGTAATGATTGTTTACATCACGGCAATCGCAAATGCAGGTGCCGGATATCGTGTCACAAAAGGTAGAACTATACGGAAGGGACCCATGCGGCTCACTGCAAACATCATTGCAAACGCTGGGATTAGAGGTGCAATTCAGTTGATGAAGTGGGGCTGTGTTGCTGTCTGTCTTGACACTTTCATTCCTACCATGATCAAACACTGCTGAAAGACAGGATGCCTAGATTAGAATTTCAGAAAAAAAATGTATTATAAGGGGGAAAAAGTGCCGAAAGTCGGAATGGATGGCTTAGAACCATAAAGTCGAAGCTAGTGATGCAAACAATACAACCATTTTATCAGTCAGATAAACGTATGATAGGACCCTGTAGCTTTTATAGTTTGAAAGTACAGGTAATGATGCAATACATGAAAAGTTGAATGAAAAGGGTTTAAAGTTATTGGATACGAAGGACTACCATTTGCCAAATTCGTAATCTGTGGCATAGAGAGCACAATAAACAGTTGGGAACGCAATGAGTTTGCGTAACGTAGGAGCACCTCATAAAAATAATGTTTCCGTGAAGCACAAAAGCTCATGGTTCGCATCCTCCTAACAATACGCCAGACTAGAATGATAAAAGCTCAGCAAATAAAAAACGCTCTTTTGTGTTAAATCAACACATCTCATGGTTCTCGACTAGTTGAAGACAAATCAACAACAGCACACTTTTTGTAATCTTGACTTCCGTACGAAATGCCGTAAAACAATTTGAACTTTCAAAAAGAGACATTTGAGCGAATTATAAATCGTCTCAGTTTTTCCTAACAGACTTTCCTTCCTACGACTTTTCAAGGTTTTGGAAACAACAGAAAAAACAGATAGGTACATTGGTACATACATATATCTACATGTGAAAATCAGAGAGGTAGTCAAGTCAGGCTTGTGCAGTTAGTGAAGTGAAACCTGTACATATGTGCACGTAAAAAAGGTAGAATACCTGGTACACATACATGGCACACACAAGATATGCCGTACAGCGGGGAAAAGGTAATTGTGATAAGAGAAATCAGTCAACAGTAATGAGTGCTAAAAGTTATGGGAGTTGAACGATAAGATAGGGTCAAAACCGAATTATTCAATTTTACACCAACAATGACAACATGCTCAGTAAGCATTCTTTTCTCTCTCTAATAATGTCATTCCTTTTGAAATTACAGACACGTAACGAGCAAAACTAAGATTGTCGGAATTAGAAATATATATTTGTAAATTGACTCTATCAAACACTGATGGTGGTATTGATGACGATATGAAAAAGATATGTCTGTGCACATAACTTATTATTCATAATACACAACAAGATTGAGAAATTTGCGTCGGTGAAGAAATTCCTGAGATAAAAGTTGAGGATGCATGTATATGTGATATTTATAAATAAAAAAGACGTATGGGAATAATTAACAGTACTAATTCAGGCTACTGGTGGATTAACTCGAGATACAAAAAATACGAAAGATAAAGTCATACATACAGGAGGAGGAGAGGAAAATAGGTGTTAGTAAAGAGGAAACTTTGGATTAATAAAATAAACATAGACACATTCACACAGTCAGCCACACTCGCCAAACGACGGGAGATACAGTTTTGTTTTGAAACTGTCGAGTGGATGAGAAAAAACAGTAAACAAATGAAAATTGTGGCTTGGTAAGCTCTTCCGAAAAAATGTATGCTCTTAGGAAATACGCTTGTTTGAAAGAAAAGTAATGGAGACTATTTTAAAATAAAAATTATTCGTTTTATGATTAACGGAGGGAACAACTCACAATCTTTATTACCTGAACTGTTAGAAATATTAGAAGTGCACATAAAACTTTCATTGAAAAATGTATAGGTAGCACCTGCATTTTGAATATGAATTCTAGTAGATCCCAGAACAAGAAAGAAAACAAAACTATAATGTGTACGATGCGAACTCCTGTTTTAACGATTGGATTTTATTACATTCCAGATATTCTCGTAGTACATGACCTCTCTTGAATGCCTAAATGCCTATAAAAACACAAAGTTCCTTTAAAATTGTAAGTTGCAGGGATTAGGAACATACAGAGAGACACATGTTAATCGTTCCCTGTGTATTAACCATATTATAATACTAACGTTCAATTTACGCTCTGAAATTTAATGAAGCTCAGGATCCACACAGTGTTACATTTACAATGCATATATTGTGAAGTGATCATAAACATGAAATGAAAGAGCAATGACGGCAATGAGACATTCTATGTTTTCTCTTGAAGGCGTCATTTTCACTATGATAAATAAATCATTGCACATGCATGCTTCTGGTTAGCTGATTATCTTAAATGTATTAACTGATATAGGTATCTACAATAGATCGTATAAGGTGTTTGTAAGTGGGGAGATTTTTGTTTAATTTGTATGCTTGATCTACATATTCTTCAGTTTTTATCCATGTTTTACCATCAAGTTTCGTGTTCATGCAGATGGTTTACTCTTTGTCTAGATGCAAGTTAAATGGTTCATACAAATATTTGTTATTTATGAAAAGAAGGGAATTGTATGGTCTTCATTTTTGTGTTTGTGGAGGAAATTGGAGAAGGGAAAATAAAAGAAACTCGACACGATGAATATTATCGTATATAAATATCTGTTGGCACATTACTCCTCTGAAATCTCATCTTGAAAGCAATTAGCCTTTCAACTTCAAATTAGATGAATGACATGACAGAACTCTCGAAAGAGCATTGAAACAATATTGAAATGAACCGTAAATAATAATTAAACTAATGAGGAACGGAACTGCTCGAGATACGTGAGTTTGAATTGATGATACACATTCATTCGATAAACTTGTCACCTCTCCGAACAACGATGAGTTTCACTAATCGGACAGGGAAAGTGGCTAATGACTAATGACTAATGGAAGCATAGACAGAAACTAGCACACGATGTCTAGTTCTGGTATGCTTATGCTTGGACGATACGGATACGAGATTTTTTTTGAAGAAAGATTTTGTACGGGAGTCTGTGAGTGATACAATAAATTATTCATGTTTGTTCAGAACTTGGTACATTTGTATTATTTACACCTGATATAAAATTAACTTAAAACATGCAACTTAATTTTCATTTGACGAGTAACATGATCTAATGTAGCCAACAAAAACAATATCAAAGTTGAATTTGAACATATTACTTAAGTACGACAAATCTATGATTTAATACGTGGTTTTCCTGCATCAATCATCAATTCTCCATGAAGTTGTTATGTATCAAGAGCGTTTTAACCACCCACCATTAAGCATGAATGAACATGTATTACCAATCTTTCAAAGTTACTGATCTGTGAGCCAAATTAAAATCGGAAATTAAATTAAAGATAAAATTCACTTCAACATATAATAATTTTACTTATTCGAGTGATTCAGCTTTCCTACGTGAATACAATCTTTCAAAGTTACTGATCTGTGAGCCAAATTAAAATCGGAAATTAAATTAAAGATAAAATTCACTTCAACATATAATAATTTTACTTATTCGAGTGATTCAGCCTCAGCTTTCCTACGTGAATCTACTTACAGATGAGCTGCTTTATCTATCTCGATCTATGAAAGCTTTATGTAGTGAAAACACGTTACACACATAACATTGTCGGTTAAAATGCCCTTTTTATTAAAAATACCAGAGTTGTTAGAACAGATTGTACTTGTTCTGATCTTTTTTATTCTGGCTTGTAGGCACATCCTGTCTGCGGTGTAAGTAAGCTAAGCTGCAGCGGAAAAATATTAAACGCTGCTGTCGTGTCTTAAGGTATGAAAAATACACTTGAAATTTTTCCCGTCTCCGTCTTCCATACGCTATTACAACAGCGGATGTAAGTGACAAATGAAAATGGATTTTATGACCATAAGAATCCTTTTTTACTCATACCTACGTCTATGTATCGAGTCCAACTTGTCACGTCTATTACGGCTTTTACAAGAAAGTACCGTTTGTCACCTTCTGTTGTTATGTCCTTGTAATTGATGGCTCACTTTTACTTGCATAATCAACAAATAAATTATGTCTGCTGAAATTTCCACAGAACTTTATTTGGGGCTATCCAGATTCTATCATTTCAAGTTTAATTTAATATCCATTAGCTTGATGTATTCAATGATGGTCAATCAGGGTTTCTAAAATCAAAATAACGAGTAATAATTATTTCCTTGTATCTTACAGTTCCTTAAATTTCAAGAATTAGAGTTACTCTAATAAAGATAATAATAGCTAGTATGATAGATACCAGAAATATATATCCTTATCCTTATAAATACGGATTGATACGGTCAAGGTTAAAGTAGAAAATGTGGTTTGTGTCATGATTATTGAAATATTTAAATTTATTAGCTTATGAGATTTACATCCGCATGTAAGAATAGACTTTTTTCTCCATTAAAACTCGACGAGAAATTTATTGGCATGTAGTTGTTATACTTTACTCCACAACCACTTTGTTTTTCTGTAGCCGACAGGAAGCCCCGAGAATACATAAAGTGTCGTCACTGTATAATAAAGGGTTAGTTTTCTTTCTGTTTCATATTGTGACAATGACATTATTAAATGCTTTTTGTGAAAAATCCCCTATAAAAATTTACGATTGCTTTGTTTATCAGACAGTAACCATTAACGGTAATCGTCATCTTGATCTTTATGTAACTAGTCGAATTGAATGATAACCTTAGTCAAAGAGAAACCTCAGTCCGATACGGTCAACCTTGTGTATTAACCGGAAAAGTGGCATAGGTTCTATGTTTTTTAAACATGTATTAATGCTGTTTTCTTTTTCAGTCCGCTTTTGATTTCACAATTTATGACGATTCACACAATTTATGACTACACAGTAAAATTAATAAGTTAACAAGCCAAGTACACAGTAATTTGCACCACAGTGAGAAAATCAAAGTTTGCTACTTGACATTCCAAAACGCACCATATAAAAAACTGTGCACAAAGTCGATGCACGACTTTAGAATTTCCTTCCCAATAACCCCTAATACTAGTATAATATGTAGATCATGTGTACGTGTACCTATTATGACGTCGCGTCGTAATGAAAATATAAAAAATCCCGTTTTGTCGAATACTGCAAGCGTACGTGGACCATTCATTCAAATATTTATGGTTGACAGGGCTGGGAATGACTCTGTTTTTATTCTTTTATGCATATTTTTTTTGTTTGTACCTTTTGCATGATAAACTATGTACCATAAAAGGGGTATAGAACCTCATAAAAATTCTTCCTAACTGTACCAATTACAAATAGTAATGGGTTAACAAGATTATTACATGAAGTTTATATGCTTTCATAGTTAGTAGCTGTTAGAACAATTTTATAATCATGTACGTTGAGACTACAGATACGGTGCATCATAAAAACTGGAATAAAAAGGTAGAATGAGCCTTTGTATATGAGACATACACTCAAGTCCTGGATTTTTACGTCTCACTATCGGTCACATAATGCATAAAATGCTCATAATGAGCATAAAATTTGTTCACTGTGGGAATGTAAATAAATTATTATGTCTTCGAATATTTGTTGCAATGCCACAAAAGTTAAAGCTCCTGCAAATTTTACGAGCCAAAAATACGCCGAGAGGATAAATCTTCCGTACGTTCGAGGATAATGTGGCGTTTGTGTAAATTTCAAATTACGGTCTCGTGTAAAAGAAAATTTGTAGAAATTTGTAATCTACAGACAACAGTTGGTAGTTTTGATCGACGGGCAATAAAATGCCACTTAAAACTTGTATGCTTCATGCGATTGGCAACTTTGCTGTATGAATTCGATAAATGTGGATTGGGGCTTAAATAGATTAGTAGCACCTTTATAGATTCTCTAATGAGATTTAGCGCAACGAGTTGTTGTATAGTACTCCATCAAACATAATCACGCAAATAGTTTTGAATTAATCGGATCATATGAAAAGCTTATAGTTTCGTTTAGTACATATTATTTTTTAACCCCTCAATATTTTTAGAAAATAGTATTTGCACACAATGCTTCCGTGTCACACGAGTGTATTTAGACCCGACGAGCTGTAATTTAGTTGATAATACGATTGCACGAAAATTGGGTTGCTGAAGGAAAATATATATTGAAAATTTCAAGAAAATACAAGGCTTGTGCATACATACTTACGTACATATTTACATTTCGTACAGTTTTAATGTTATCTACCCCACTCCAAACGCATTGCACGCCATTTACTATGTTAGTTATACAAGAGTAATACTATTATTAAAAACAACAAAAAATAATATTAGTTGCTTCGAACATAACATTATTACATTTTTCACATTAGGACTTTAGGACAGTAGCTGAATTACATGAAAATTTTGCATTCCTCATATCACCCTAGTCCAGTCAGCAGATGTCATCCTGCTCTTTCTTGACTTCTCATTCGTACTTGTGAAGGCATTTTATCAAAAATGTGTGCGTCCTGTGCAAGTACAGTGTTTTTAATCTTACTTCTAAATTTTTCAAAAGCTGAATTTGCATTCCAGGAAGTTCAGTCGCCATATTATAGCCGCCTTTCTACTTTGAACCAAAATTCTTTAGAAAATGTGTTTTCAAGTGATCACGTGACGTTTGNATTTGCATTCCAGGAAGTTCAGTCGCCATATTATAGCCGCCTTTCTACTTTGAACCAAAATTCTTTAGAAAATGTGTTTTCAAGTGATCACGTGACGTTTGGAAGCAACCAAAAACAACTAAACGAAATATGGCTAAATTTCAATAAAATTGTGGACGAACGACCATATTCGCCCATCTTGAGCTTCCTGTCAGTTAATAATCTTTCTAATTTCATGGCCAGCTTATCTCCGCAACTACTCAAAAACAATCACAGTCAAATGTCAATCCCATATCATCAGTACTCAATTGATAAAATCACGGCTGTGTCCAAAAACTGGATATTTTTCATCGGTCAAGCTAGCCATGAGAAGGAAATGTCCCTCCAATTTTCCAATCTTCTGAAAATATTTCGCCATACAATCAATAAACACCAATTTATTTTCTTATTGAATGAAAATATCAACTTGGATAAACTAACTTTCCCAAAAATCACGCAGAACTTAATTGTGCTAAAACCGCATTCCACCTTTAAGTTTTGTCCTGTTTGTACTGCAGACACCCAGGTGTGGGTAACAGTTCCAACATCAGACTTTGATTCCAAAACATTTCACATTGACAATACTGGCAAGTTCAACCACCATTGTTTATCATTTCCTATTGAAAAACTTCATAACGTGGCTAATCTAGAATATGGTGAACGTGAGCGTAACGTCTTAGCTTTATCAGAAAACCGCTTTCCGAAGAAATTCTCTATTGAAACGTTCCAACCTTATGCTAGTCTGTTAGTCTCAAAATATATTTTGTTGAAGTATAATGGAAGCCTAGCATCATGCCAGTATTCTGTAACAAAGCAATCAGATTCAGATAATCCCTCTAATGACTCAAAATCAACTGGATCTTTAAATCAAACTTTTCAATTTCGAATAACGACAGTAAGAGAGAAACTTTTAATAAATAAAAATGGGCATTTGCTTTACACTGGACTGCATCACACAATCAAGATCCTTTCACCAAAAACCTTCAACTGGAAGGCGACCTGGCTATCACTTCTTGGTCCCTTCGGCTTTCCTGTGATTATCGCGATTATCTTAATTATTCCCGGAATGATAGCAATTCTTTATTTATCATCAAGAACGTTTATTTATTTGCTGCACAAACAAAACATTACTGCAATTGAGGAGATAAGCATTGGAGACATAATTGGAACCGTTGTGCGACCCTTGTTTGACCAATGCCTGGAAACTCAAAAGCGAAAATTAATGCTACATTTCAGGATTGTTATTTGTGCGTGGTTATTCTTTTGTCTGCTAATATCCGAGACTTATCGAGGGGAGTTGGTGAGCCATTTGACGAAACCACCGGCCGCCAAATATATGAAATTCTTCAAAGACTTAGCTGCGAAAAAAGATCATATTCCTGTACTCATCTTCAATCCACTCGAACACAAAGAAAATGAAATTTTTGAAATCTTAGGAGCAGCAAATAACAGTGATATGATTGCAGCTGGGTCAAAGAAAGGTTTTATACGGGAAATTTTATTACAATTGAAGTTTTGGGCTAGTCATGTACACATTACTGGGGAAAGCACAACCCCATATCATACAAACAAATACAATTATTTTATTCGGCAGTTTGTTACGGATTTTGTGTACATAGTTGACAGTGAGCAAACACTAGATATATTGACAACATCTTGTAATTTAGAATTAGGTGGGTCTCCTTATGAGAAATCAGATGAGGCTTTGCGAACTCAAGAATATTGGGCGGTGATGCCTGGACCATTCGAAAATGAAATGTTTATGGATGTGGAGTGGTTACGAGATTTCGGAATAATTTCAAAACTATATAAGATGTACTACTCAATTATGGTCGCACGATCATCATCTCAACTTAGACAGACGATATTCCATTCTTTAGAGAAATACGGAGAGGCAAAAAATAAACGTACATTTACATTGGAGTTGAAAGTCGGGCCAACAACTTTGAAAATGAGGCATATTGCTGTGCTTAATGTTATCCTTGCGATCGGTTGGTTTGTATCTGGTTTGGTATTAATGGTTGAAATGGGTAAGAAAAAGTTGGCGACAAAGTTAAAAAATAAAATTTGAAGCTGTTTTCTTATTTAATTCAGTTTTTATCATGTAATATCATTACGTGTGTTTACTTAAATTAAGACAAGATATATAAATGGTGAAGTATTCAGACTTGTATAATAAAGTTATCCATTAAAGGAACATTACTAAAATTCCAATGGCATATTAGACAAGTTTTCAATAGGAATGCTATTTCGATAAATCCTTCGCTTCATTCACAAGGCGTTCAAACTTGGTCTATTCTAATTGATATAATTAAATTCTAACTAATAAATGTCTTTACTGGTCCATACATTGAAATTTTCGGAACTCGTTATGTTGCATGGTATATTATTAAAGCATCATCATTAATTTAGCATTAGTTCTTCACTGTGTTTTCTCAAGTTTTAAAGTTTTCTGGCGACACGTAAAATTGAAAAAAACACCGAGTTGAATGGAGTATGTAACCGTCAATTCGGACTCCATTCATTTACTCTTTTTCAAAATCTACAGAAGTAATTGGAAGCCGGAATGAAAAGTTTTTGATGATCCATTAATATAAAAAGCAAATAAATATTTATGCTCAAACAACATCGTTGAAAATCCTCATAAGCCGTAGACTCTGGACTGAAGTTGTTTGTACAACCGAGCCACACTCTTAGTCTTAACTCATTTAGTCTTTTCAATTGATTCGTTTTTAAGCATAAAAAATACAACCATGAATAAGATTTTTCTTATATATTTCTGGCAATTAATTTGTCAATCCCTCAGCTCTGCATCGGTCCTAAGCCCAGTGATTTTACAATCTTTATTAGTTCAACCATTGAATTATTTGTTAATTGTAGGAGAGGGTTATCTGCATAACACAAAAATTTCATCGGAAATCGAAAGCGACATTAGTAACTTTGTTCAAAAAATAAGCAAACACAGTTCAACCCTCTCAACTTGCATCACTCATTTGGGGACAAGGGCAACAGATTGTCACACATTGTATTCAAAATATTTATCAACTCCAAAGTACTGGATAATACTTCTCAGAAAACACGATGATACTGTGAATCTAGTAAAATATTTCGACAAATTCATAAAACACCTAAATGAGCACTACCTCATTCTGGTGTCCCCTCCTAATTTACAAGTTGAATTTCCTCATTTAGTAAAATTTGTTGTACACATAACCACAACAGCTAGTCGATTTTTGTGTACATTTTGCCCCCTTGAAAGATGGAAGGAATTTACACCATTTACTACAATGCTTTCATCTTCACTGTTCGCAAATGTTCCGTTAAACTATCAAAATCATTGTTTCATGTTTTTTGTGAGTAAACTCCGTGAAATAGATTGGCGAAACTGGAAGCTACAACATAAGCTTGTTATCGAGGTTCACGAGCGATTAAATTTGAGGGATGTACCCTTGCGTGAATCATTACTTCCAGGTCCATACCTACTCGTTCCAAAATACTTACTGCTCAAGTACAACGGAAGTATGTCATCCTGTGAAAAGTTCGAGAGGAATCTCTCAATGCAAGAAACTAGAGCCATCTATCAACGCTGTACCACCATTGACTACAAACTGTCATTTAAAGACAGTTTACAGAGGAATAAAATGGGTAGTTTGATATTCGTTGGTTTAGGAATCAACGTTAAGTTTGCATCTCCAATGAGCATCAGCGGACAAGTAATGTGGCTGAGTTTAGTGGGACCAATTGGTCTGAAAGTTTTTCTTTCCACTGTGCTTTTAATACCGGTAATTTCCACCATTTTGGCTATAATGGCAAGTAAATCATTGCTGGAAAAAATAAGCGTCAGCTCAATAGCAGGTTCAATTATTCGACCACTCTTTGATCAATGCATGGAAGATAAGCTGCCTAGCTCACGACATTATTTTAGAATAATTTTAAGTGTTTGGCTGTTTTACTGCTTGCTCATTTCCGAAACTTATCGTGGGGAACTGGCCAGTCACCTCATAAAGTCACCAGCAACGAGTCATTTGGTAAAGTTTGATGAGCTTGCGGAACATATGAAAAATGTTCCACTTTTAATTCCAGATCCAGTTAAACCCAAGCAAAGACTCGTTCGCAAAATTCTAATATCCGCTGCTACTAACGTTTCCAGAAGCAATTCGCAGAGCAATGTATTTCATTCAATTGTAAAGGCACTAAATTATACCCAAGAACTTGCAAAGAAAAATGATCAAAAGATTTTTTTCCGGGAGCAATTTTTCCAGGGAAAAACCTTTCTAATTGATGATGAGCTCACACTGGAAACACTGTTTCTCTCCCTTAAGTCTGAATTTGGATACACATTTTATAAAGCGTCGGACGAGTTTCTGCATAACCCGGACTTTTGGGCAGTAATGCCGGGACCATTTGCGAGAGAAATTCTAAGGGATATTTCATGGATTCGGGATTATGGTGTTGTGCAACACCTTTTTAGTCTCTTTAGACGCCTTGTGAGTATTTCACAAAAAAAGCATTTCATTCGTACCATCGTCAAACTTCCGTCGATTAGTAATAAGAACTGGGAATTCCAGTCATTTGTTGGCCCTATTAAGTTGCGAATGAAGCACATAGAGCCATTAAACTGGATACTTTTTATCGGCTACTTTGTAGCTGCAGTTGTGCTGATTGGAGAAAGTGTGGAAAAACTTGCCGGTCATTATTACATACATAGAAAAGATACATATCAGTATAACAAAAGCAAATCTCGTAAAATAGTCGTTACATCCGAATCACATATTGATCATGTTAAGAAAAAGAACTCACGTCCGAGTTGTGCTCATGCTAACGAAATATTGACATATCGTCTTGATGAAATGGAATACGCCTAAGACGTGATATACATATAGGAACTTTGTTCATTGTTTTAATCAAAATTGGATATGTGGGTTTAGAAATTTAAAAAATACTTTTAATTATTCGAGTTATGTATTTATAGAGTTTTTTCTTTCTCTAGCTATAATAGTTTTAACCTACACATCATGCACACTCCAACAATAATAATAAAACGTGACTTCATTCACAGAATTTCATGTACAGAACTATTTTAAGCTTTCTTTTCAACTTCGCACTGAGCGTGAAGTAGACCGAGAACTCTCACTTGGATCGGAATCCCGCAGAATGTAAGCTTTAAATTGTTCAACGACCGCATCTTCATCCATCTTTGGCCGAGTCTTTTTCAAATTTTCGGTACGAATACTTTTATTAACAGCCATAGGGTCTTCAGAGTTGATCTTGTAAGAGTCCCTGCTAGCTGACTTACTCTCACAACAATAAACAACTGGAACTATGGAACATAGGATTCCCATTATTACTGCAAAAATCTAAAGAAGAAGAATAATGCATAAATATAAAACAATTAGCAATAAAATTAGTAAACTTAGTTTTGAGAATTCAAATACTCACAGCTGCCCCAATCTTGAAGCCATCGCGAGTGCAAAAACCAAGGCTTTTTAAATCACTCCTGTAATAGGTTTCTCCTTGAATAACTACAGACTCCTGTGCTCGTTTTTCAGATTTGAAGTACCTTGTATATCTAGATCCGTCCCCACAAAGCCGAAAAACAATTTCTAAATCGCGAACTTGCTTTCTGGCATATTCATAAGTTTCACAACCAGCTACGAATTCGCCAGTTGGGCATGTATTTGGATTGGGTGGGACTGTTGTGGAATTGGTATCAAATACGTGTTGGAAATTATGAAGCATATCTGCTGCATAACTATAATTATTCTCAATATTGGTTAGGGCAGCAATTAGGAAGATGCTGGAGATTATACACAGTGCTCCCCCAAAGGAGTAAAGTCCAATTAACTAGAAATGATGGATTTAAAAGTTAAAACATTAATCTCTGGGGTGGGCATTAAACTAGATAAAATTGAGTAAATGTCATTGTGTATTTACAAAGCTGGAGAATTTTTCGAAATCCTCTGCTTTGACATAGCAAGCAAATAAGTGGATAGTAGTGATAATGATGAATAGAATTATAAAAACAATGAAAACAATTTCCAGAGGTTCATCCCGTATCGCATATTCCTTTGCCTTCTGTAAGTATTCGTGACCTCTTAGATTGTAAGTTTTATCTCGGAATGCATTGTGATCTGATATTTCGCGAAGAGCCTTCTCTCCATTTAAAACCTTATTAAAGTATTGATCCAGGGAGAAGACGTAGATTTCAAAAGCAATAGACAGGTACCCCATAATCTAGTATTTAAAATAATTACAGCATAAGGAAAGAAGTTAAACACAATTTTAAATTATTATTTGCGTAACGTACTTGGGCCAAACAAATAACAAAGACGACTGCATCTACCCTGCAACGTGCTACATCGTCCATCTGTCGTGCATTCGTAGATCCTGTTTGGTTCTGCTTCATAGAATCACTAGCAGGGTTCACTTTCCCATCAACTGTGGGTGCTGGGGTATCCTGCTGCTGTGGTGGCAGACGACCATCGTATGCCATTTGTTTCTGAGCATTTTTGATGAGCCCTTCGTTTCTTTGAGTTGACAACGTGCTGTCGGTAGGATTCACTCTGTTCATGATATTTATTGAAAATATTCATCTAGAAAACGAGATCACTTTTATCTGAGCTACACAAAGTGATATAGTAGCAAAAACGAAGATATATCACTTTCAGCAGCTAAAATACTGTCACTAACAAAATATTTGATGATATACTACACTAAATAGGTTCTAATTTCAGTAGAATATCTTTGGACTATGAGATAATGAGATCCCATATAGTCATTAGGGAAAGAAGTCGTTAGTAGTCGTTATTCTTTTAACTGATGAGTTGTTGACGTGTGGGTCTGGACTGGGGGAAATTAACTTCGAAATAGAACACAACATGTGAGTGCTATCAACACAATCATAATATTAGGATTAATTCTGGCTTCTTTGGAGAGATTTAAAATTTATTAATATTTTATAAACTCAAGCTTTTCACTAGCGTCATTATCAAGAGTAACGCGGCAATCATAATATCCTTGGCTACTTTTGATCTGTCACTTTTTATTATTATTGTTGGAGTGTGCATGATGTGTAGGTTAAAACTATTATAGCTAGAGAAA
>JAHZNA010001412.1:0-24047 GCA_027743935.1 Sinodicranocentrus sp. ZH6
CCAAGGACTTTATCAGTAGCAATACAGCAATTGGTCTCCCTACCTTAACACAATCCCACCAAACCTTAAAACTATCAACCGTACAAATATAGTTCCAAGTTCCAACAATCAAAGAGCCAAATGCATTTATCGAACAGAGAATGCCAAGGAACTCGGCTTCTCTGTTATCAAATCGTATTTAAATTGTTCCTTATACCATTGTGATTTTACCTCATTATTATCAATCCTATCTTCATCATCATTATTTTCGTCACGTGACGTTTAATACAGAGCAGACGGCGTTGTCATAGAAAAATATGATGACAGTGTTATTGCCAAAAGTGGTTTGCTCTCGTCACTGAATTATGAAAACAAGTATGAATGTAATAATTTACTGTATCAATAAAACATTCGAATGTTGCACTTTGACTTAACTGCGGTTGGTTTCAAGAATTTTTGGGGGGATCCTCATTAAAAGTCAACTTGTCAGAACAACAAAAAGCGTAACATTGAATTTTTAATAAAATATGTACATAATATGAGGAATAGAGTAATAATATTATAGTAAAAAGGATATAGGTTTAATTTATAAACTGCAGAAAATAGAGATGATGTGTTGGAAGGAGCAAATGATTTGGTGATAATATGCAGTTCACGTTCTCGAAGGTTGCACCAGGAGCAATTACTAAACAAGAAAAATGCCATAATACCTACCTCCTGTGCAAGTTGCAAGTGTACCTAACAACATTATGCAGGGCAGGACCTTAACAGATAAAAATGTGCTATAGTAAATAATGAAATGCCTAACAATAAGAACTTGTGTGGTGCATGGTGCATTGCCAAGTTTACTTTCATTCATGATGTCGTCTGAATTGTTTAGAAAAAATAGAGCTGTTCAAACAACATACTTATCATCGTTTTCATGTTATTTATGTTAGCATAAATACGTATTCAGCTACACTAACTTGCTTTCATTACTGTCGCTTGCTTGGGCTGTGCAACAATACACAATCTACAATTTTTTCTTTGTGAATAGGCAATGCTTGAAAGGATGATTCCAAAAACATGAAATATTGTTGACTGATAATGATGATGAAAAAGTCGTTCTTTCAAGAGCAAAACGTGAAAAGTGTGAACAACGAGATTTTATTCACGATTACAAGTCATGAATTTTGTCACAATAATGAAGATGATCCTCGTGGCACCGGCACCGGCTTCTTCTGTGACAAACTGTGCACAATTATAATTAACAGTTTATAAGTGACTCCATAATGTGAAGTGGATGTCGTTATAATTTCTCTCGTTTAAATTTATATACCAGCGCTCACATCTGTGCACAGTTTTGTTGGTAATTAGATACAAATATTTGTACCTTGTGATTGTGATGTTTAGCCAAGGCGCCGTGAGCCAGGTGATTGATGTCAATGATGGGGGGGTTCTGAAGATGATATAACGATTTTGTTTGTTGGTGGTACACAATATTTTTTAACCTAAAACTCGCTCTTTCGCAGCGTGCGTTATGCCATGTTATAAAATAGCCATTTAAATTAGCATTTAGGCAGATGAACAAATGCACTCTTGGGATGCTATACTTTTAAAAAAAAGTGAAGAAGTCCCAATTAAGTTGTCTGGTGCGATCATTCAACCATTTACGACTCACGTAAACTTTATCATCATTTTCATCAACACCAGCACAATCGTTAACCTTTAAAGTGCATTGAGTCGTTTTGCAGTATTTTCCTTATGAAATGCAATTTATGCAGTAAAAAGTTTTGCTGCACTTTTTGTTTCAAGTCAGAGAGACAAAAGCGATATTTTCAGTCTAATGTTAATTTTGAAGTCACGACGAAGCAATTGGAATCGCTGAGAAGTTACACTCCTGTTATTAATCTCATGATTGTTCTAATGAACGTATATGTAGCTCACGGCATTCTTCGCCTCAACTTTTTGGGAGAACATGTAAAAATAAATGTACTCCTTTCTTTGTCTAATGCCACTTGCTTTCATCGTCAAGTCGTCAACTTTTAGTTGATCTTGTGATTGGAAATCTTTTACAGATATGAGGTTCGATAGATCGTGACCTTGTTTTGACGTTTATTAGCTGCTCAGCTCAGCTCAACTCAACTTGTCAACGGTTATATAGAAAGAAAGACTGGCGTCATTAGGTATTTAACAGCCTGTAAATTTGTCATGATACATTTCATCAACGCGTTTACTCCACGCACGACTTGCTTTGCAAGTTGTTGGAAAATAATTTAATACAATTATTGGATCATCTGCTCACCTCCTGTATGCATGTATTTTACTTTTACTACTTTGCTATTTCGACTGGTATTTATTGTCAATGGCGTACAGATAGTTGAGTATTGGGGTTGAGAACCAGCAAGTTAATTTTAGTCTTGGATCTGCATGAATATTAATTTATAGTTAAAAGGTTTTTACGTAAGTACAAAGTGGAAAAGCGATGACCTGGTAATTGAAATAAATAATGAAATTAGAGACGACACCCACGACTATATAAACGTCAGCACGTGAAGACTATAAGTTAACGATCAGAGGTGCGTAATTTCTGGCGTATCGTAGATATGAGTGCATGATAAATATGGTAATGACAATGCAAGTTTGACCATTTGGCTTCCCTACTATGATTGGAGTTCACAATAAATCTCATCTATCGCCATTAAGTATCGGAAAACTGACGCAAAAAATGAACAAGTGCAAAAATGAGAATAATGTTTTACACAGGTGGTTTTGCCTTGTCCTCATTGTCATATTTTTCCAAAATATTCACTTCGACTTCGTTTCTATCCACAAGTCAATTCTGACGAGAGTTACATGAGCATAAATATACACCCTCTTTTGTGATTCACACTTTCACTTTTTATGAGCACATTTTCTAAACGAGATTGATTTAACTAGAGGAAAAGTGGCTTTGATAAATAATTTAATGTAATACAAGACAAGACGCTGTGATTCACGACGAGTTGGTTTCTATTATCTAGACAGCAAAGAAAAAAAATGCACCGAAAATTGTCATAGTTTCGAGGAAACCAAGTTCGTGTACATCTACAAAAATGATATTTGAAGAATTTTATACTATCAAAATGATGCACTATCAAAATCATTTTTCCCACAGTTAAAATCAACCTCGTTTCATTTTCTTGTACCTATTTGCACAGTGAAGTGGCATCCACATAAACCGATTAAATTCAATAATTTTTCCCACAACATAAACCATTTTAAATATTGCAATCATATTTGTGTCCGACTATATAGATGCTCGCTAGTACAATCCATGACTAGAAATAGACATTAAATCATTTCCTCTCTCAAATTTCAGAAGTTGGTAACTCTTTGAAGCAAAAAAATTGGCTAATTTGTTGTGTTCTCCGCGCTGAGAACAACACAATTCTTATTTTCAGCCAATTAACTGTGATCATTAATTCCACAATATATGATTTCTTGGCAGCAATTTTAGTAGCACAAATGATCTACGTACCACACATTCAGCTTATAAAATTAGCTTGTTAGCATTGAACTGAACAGAAAATATAGATAAAAAAGTCACACGGAGTGACTCCTATAATTTCACTGACAAAAATGTTAATTTTTAATTAAATATTAATTAATTAATCCATGTTTTTAAAGTAGGTATACTCTGGAATGACCAAATTTTTTCGAGTTTATTTTTTGAATTGTGACCTGAACAATATTCCTTCGATCTGCAACTTGATTGCGAGGGTGCCGGTCATTCAAGAACTGGCTGAGAATTGTATAATGAATAATGACTATGACGTCCAAAGCATTGATAAATGAATTGATCAATGAATAAATAAACAGGTGCTGTCAGTACATAATAGCCGCTATTACACGAAGTTTTCAACAAAATCATCACATTTACTGGCTCCCTGCAAACAAGTAAAATTGTTTAATTACGTACACCTTGTTCATGAGCGTTCTCATCCTAATGATAAAATTTGGCAGCATCAAATCTATGCTGTTCAATGTTCCACAATAAACATTTCAATCTACTATTAACCCAAGTCCCAAGCAAATTATTCATAGAGACCCGAAACAAAACCGGTTGATTACACAAATGCGCAAACAATATTCAATTCACAAATTCGTAATAGCTGCTTTCAAATCAAAGTTACCTCTATACATATACACGCTTAGACACAACATTCCTAAAAATAGGTTGGTTTTTCTCTACGTTCTAAGTTTTTAACATGCTGATGTGTTAATGCATGTGTATGACATTAATCATATTCAAATTAAGTTAAGAAACTTCATATTCAGGTAATTAAGACATTCAATGGACATGGACAACCGTACATTATACGAGCATGATACATTCAAAACATTTGGCATTCGACGTCTGATGAAGAACAAATTCTCAGCAGAGGCTCCAACTAAAAACGTTGTTTAAAACTTTATCGACATTAGTGGAACTCATTTTTTTATTTTGATGTCTAGCTTTGGGTCACAACACAACTGTAATCTACATCAGGATAGCGTAAAAAAATTACGAGTCAACTGTTTAGACATTCTGGCTGAAATATCCTCACTTATGCCTTATGGCATGTTCCCGACTGTCGTTAATGTATGCAGTAAGGTGAAGTTGGGACGTTTAGCCAGTATCGTAGTGCGCGACGGCCCGGCCCGGGTGGAAAATGACTTATTTAACTGGTGACATGTTTATTTTATTGTATGTATTATATTTTCGTGTGTGTCACCACAAGCAAAGGCGAGTCACAATGTATTTTTAAATAACCCTTGTGAAGCAGAAAAGTACGCTATTATGCTAAAAAGAGGGTACAAGAAGGCGAGCGAGCCTGAGGTGTTAATGCTTGCATCTGCAACACATACATGTTTTAACAATATGGAACGAGGGTAAGCGAGCCAAATTTTTTTCGATTATGAAAATCCGTCCTATTGCAAACTCGCTGAGATATATCAAACTGAACTTGAATTCATGACTCAAGTTGAACATGAATTTAGGGCTTCCATTGAAATCAAATTTGATGAATGTACTTTTTGGTGAACAATATCAGAAGGAAAAGAATTTACACTTTAAACAAGAAACTCATTTACGAATAAACATGAAATATGTCCTCGTTTTGACACGAGTTTAGAAGTTTATCTCAATTTTTATGAGTATTCTACGGCCCAGCCCCAAGTGGCCCTGCCCGGGTTCCGCTCACCCTCTGGCACCCTCGGCACTACGGGCCTGCGTTTAGCATAAACATCCTGTTTTGTTGATGGCGCTTCTCAGGTTTTCTAGTCAGAAAGAGTCTATGGAAATTTTTGAAAGCTTCCGCGAGTCTCTTATAAAACAGAATAAACCGTCACAAACAACATAGCTCACGACCACGTCACATTAACAAGACAGGGTATTTTATTAGCTTGTTTTCGAACACTTTCGCGAGCTAATAAGCAACTCGTGGGGTAGTTTTGTATATTTCGCGCGACTGGACAACCTAAGAGACCCATAGTATACCAGACCTTCACCTTGTATGCAAGCATGTGTACGAGAAGTAGATAACCACAACCTCTGTTAAAAAACCCAGTTTTTGAGTTTCAGACTGTCAGCTCTTGGCTATTCATTATCCCAACTAAGCGTTCAAATTGCAAATAAAATCGTGTTTTACGGCTTGCCATTTGACTCACTTTTCCAGGTATCCTAAAGAATAACATTTACAGATTTTAGTTCGACGTATTAGGTTTCCAATAGAATTTTGTTGTTTCATATTGGTGTTAATTAGTCAATCTGATTGATTGAAGGACTTTTGCAAAGTCGTCGTCCTAGCTGGAAATGGCAAAGAATTCACAAAAATAGACTTTCTTTTCAATTAAAATAAAACGAGGGCTTGATGACTTCCTTAAGCACGGATATAGAAGGTGGCACATAGCAGAAAACCCTACAAATATCTGAAGAGTCTATTCTATTTGCTTTGTATGCATCAGATACTGATAACACGTTAAATAAAATTATCTATCTATCTATCTATCTATCTATCTATTGATTTTATTATTATTATGACAGGTCTAGTATAATGCCATTTTAAACTCAAAGTACATTCCAGGATAAGCCATGTATATTATTTAAATTTTAGTAATCATTAGTTATTTTCTAAAGTGTAGACATTTTTCATAGCACTGTGGAAAGAACTATATGATTTCAAATATGGGTAATAATTTATTACTTAATATCACAATAGTCGAACGACATTATGCTATTCTGATTTACTCCCGTTGACACTAATAGTGCTAAACTAGGCGTCCATCAAATTATGCAACCATACCAGGTAGTAGGTACCTAGTCTTACATATATGGTCTGTTAGGTCATCCTAAAGGTCCTTTAGGCTGTGCTTACTTAATTATCTCCCTTCAGCTTAATTTGCAGGATCGTCGGATTATTATATAGGTTAGTTAGTGTTGCTTTGCTGCAGAAGTGAATATTAGCAACCACCTTGCTCGCATATTTTTGTGTTTTAGTTGGCTGTCGGAAGTATGTACAACCGTTCTTACACGTCACGTCACAAATGTATAACTACAACCAGAAGCGCCATTGCCAAAACATCTAGCCGAAAGACTCTGATGCTATTTTTAAAAAAAAATGGATTTCGCATGTTTGTTGCACTACTATGTTTAATTTAAGATTTCCGACTGCGCAATAAGTGCAACAAAAGCCATGCCCAGTGTCAACAATAAAATTAGTGTATTAAATTCTGTAATCAAAATGTTCAGAACCCTGCTTCATTTAATAAACGAAGGCACGAAACAAGACATAATTGTTTGTTGCCGTAATCTAAATAAAGCAATTAACAGAGCATTGCTAATC
The DNA here is from genome assembly GCA_027743935.1 of Sinodicranocentrus sp. ZH6. Taxonomy (NCBI): domain Eukaryota; kingdom Metazoa; phylum Arthropoda; class Collembola; order Entomobryomorpha; family Entomobryidae; genus Sinodicranocentrus; species Sinodicranocentrus sp. ZH6. Next base: position 6,825 of record JAHZNA010001412.1, read on the forward strand.
ATGTAGTTACGTAAGATGCTATCTGTTTGTCACAATCACAACACGCTCGCTTTACACTTACGAAAAAGATAAGCTGCCGTGGATTATTTTACTTGTTTTTGCTTAAAAACAACCCATATTGATGGTGTCTCACGTTGATTAGCAAATGCACTACTTACTACATTATGCTCCTTGGTATTTTGTTCGAAATTCGTATACATGTACGTACGTATTCTATATTCTACTAATATACAGAGCGTGCAAACGTGCAAGTCTTCAACTCTTTCTTGAGAATGAGAATTTGATTATCAAAGTCAGATTTGACGAGTTATTGTGGAATGATGTGGTATTGCTCTTTAGCATTGCTATATAACAGCCAACGGTCAGTAATTGAGTTGCGTTACCAACGAACGGGTTCCTTACTCACAACCAGTATTAGTATAATTCAACACAATTAATCCTGTATTTTAAGTGGTATATGAATCACGAATCAGTACAAATCTGAGCAAAATCACATTTTTACATCAAATACGACAAAACGTTGGATTTCACAGTAACCTCATACTAAATGGGATTAAGCATTTTTAGATAGAATCAAATAAATCCATTTACATTTTTTTGTTTACCCATTTTGTATAAAAACCAAATATTTATATTTTGCTCTAAATAAAATGTCCATTTTTCTCTTATTCCAGGCCATACATATGATAATACAAGGCATTTCAAGGTAATTTGATACCCAACCCAAACTTTTTGCTTAAACTATCAATCCGCCTATAAGGGTTTTGTAAACTCATATCCGATAGTCATGGTTTATATGTGGTAGTGGTATTCTCCTAACTCGTGTATCTGACAGCGTTTCGATGAGTGTTGAAGCATTCAGGTAGTTTCGCACGAGAAACAACGCATTTTTCGCGTAAGATCACAGTCATGAAATTGAGGAGGCTTGAGTTGCATCTTTATAGTTAGGTTTGCTTGAGTTGCATCTTTATAGTTAGGTTTGCTTGAGTTGAGAAAAAGATTCATTCACATTCCTATCCTCACTCATTGGCGTCTACCCTTCTTACTCATTCATGCAATCCAATAAAAACACAGATTTTTTATTTAAATAACAATTTGTTAACATATTAAGCAATACGTGAAACATAATAGTTTAAAGTGCCACCCACCTACACGGCGAGATCGACAAGTCTGCAAAAACAATTTCAAAGTAAACAAAAGGAAGTACAAGTCTAACGTTGTTTGTTCGTGCATCTTCCATTCCTTTAATTTACATAATCTTAATCATCCCATTTTTAAGGATGGGTATAAATAAAATCAATTCGACTGAGTAATGTTGGCTGAATGTGAAGAGGAAGACGAATATGTGAGAGATAGTTGCGTAAACCAAACAATATTAAGTATATTCTGATCTGCCACTCGTCGCCTGCTCCTAAATTGTAGAATTTTTGTTGTAGATTGTGCATGCTTGAATAACGCTTGTTTGTGCTTGTTTTCCAACGGATACGTTTAAATTAATTCCAACTTCAAATATCGGACGTAGACCTTTGCTCATCATTTCACGCACGGCCCTATGCCATTCATATGACCAATGAAACCAACACAATGTCGTGCACCTCTAATAATCATTATTACCTCCCGACCTGAATCAATCATGTCAACTTTAAGAGAAACCACACAAAGCACTATTTCTCAGTCAGTAAACGAAAAGCGCAATCGATTACAGCAATTCCTGTAATTTGCATAGGAGTTCGTTTTCCTCAAAAACCCTGCACAATAGCATGTCTTCGTATGTAACCTAATCGTTTAGTAATGCAAGCCTAAAAATGCAATATTATTATCACCAACAAAGGCGGTAGTAGTCCAATAATCATAATCATCACAATAATTGCCCACAGCGAGCACGTAGGTTGATGGCTGATCACTATTAAACTTGATTTGCTTTGGTTTTCATTTTAGGCATTCATATGCTCAGTGAAGTGGTCTCATCGTCATTAGTTGACGAAATAACTATGAACTCTCCACAGGCGAAGTGTTATTTGAAAATATCTAGTCATATGGGTATGAAACACATCTTCTGCACTCCACAACCTGTTGTAGGTATGTATTCTAATTTATAATAGTACGTGTTAATGTCGAGGCAATGCAGGATTGATCTACTCAGGACAGTGCAGCAATTGAAAACTCATTAATTTTCTCCTTTTTCCTGTATTGTCAAACCTTAATCGTAATAACTGACAAAAAGCAGGGCAACATATGTGCGCCAGGTCCTCTTAGGCTTGACAATGATTTCTGCGTAAAAAATAACGTATAGAACTGACAGTGAATATGAATGAACAACATTTATTTTTACGGATACAATTCTATAGGTGCAATATCAGTAGCCTCCTGTTTCTAAATTAATTGTTTCGAAAAAATACACACGCAGGAAAAGCCATTACACATTGCATTTTGATGTATTCATTCATTAGCATTCTTTTGTTGGTGCATGTCGGGATGGGCAGTTTACATTGCAATATCACAATTGCATTGTATTATTTAAATTGGCAACGTGTGCCGAGCAGACGAATATTCTAAGAAAACAGTCATTGAACACTAGAATTTACACATGTAGTAATGTGTTTTCGAATGGCCATAAGACACCATCGCATCAGATACCGCGTCATGTTGTCTAGGCTCACATCCAAAAGATTGAAAATGGAAATTCATCGAGTCTCAAGACCAACCGGTCTCCGATCTACAGGTACATGGTACATACATGTCAAATAAATGATCCCTGACAGATCAACATGGAAAGAAGAGCACTTGTTTGAAAAACCACTTAAATGGATAAAGGAAGGATCGATGACCGACATATACAAGTGTACTACAACCAGAGTCTAGTGCTCTGACGAGGGAAACCCACTGAAAAAGGAAGATTAGATTAATTGAACCGCATTCAGGAGGAATGGTCATCTTGATAATTTTGCTAATTTAATATTCAATGCGATGAACTCTTGTTGCATAAATGGACATTGTAGATGAAGGGTGCAACGTAATCTAAGGCACACAAGAAATTTCATTTAGACTCATTGAAGGGTGCCAAAAAAGTAATATTTTTATACAACCACCATATCATTCGCAGTGAGGAGAGGAATAGGGAAAGGCAGTTCTGTGAATGTGAAAAAAATGTAGTTGCAGTTGACATTATTATCATTGCCACAAGACAGTTACGCGTGCACTTTCTTGTCTCTCGATCCATACAAATTTGGAGGGAGGCTGTAAACTGCAAACGGGGCGCATATACTACAGAAGTACAGAGTAGAAGAGACACAACGACACGAGAGAGCAGACTACATTTTATTTGCATGTTGCTGATTAGATTGTCATAAATGGATAGCGATTGGAATTGGAGAATAAAAGATCACAGAGTAGATATTTTTCAGAGCTGAATGATATGTACTTCATGAGAGTTCACAGGATACCTCAGGTGATATGCAAGATTTGAATGAGGGGCGTTGGACGCTTCTCTTTGGTAGAATGACTCCTCTCTGAGCATATCTAGTCAGATCGAGTTACAAATTACCTAGTATTACTTTTCATCTTGAATGACCTATTGATATACTCTGAACAACAATAACAAAAAACACTTCTCTTGCTTTGGAAAGTCATGTGGTATGCCCAGTGTGTTTTTTAAGTCTTTGCAATGAATGATTCGAAAACAAAAGGGCGACCCCAAACAAAAGAAATACATTAACGCCAAACGTAGCACTTGATTTCCTTTGAAATGAAGTCAGCACCAGTTCAAATATAATTCACTCACTCACTCAAAACGTTTGATGTCAGTTTGTGATACGGTGGACATTTGATTTTTTCCCTAATGGCTTCTCCCCAAACTTGCCAGTACTGTGATACGCTAGTAGTCGGCATGTCGCTGTACGTAATAATGTGTTGTTAATGCGAAAAAGATTCAACTGCACTCAACTTGCTTAGAGAGTAGAATCTATAGGGATTTTCAGCTTTATGGCACTCCAATTATATAATGAGACAGTCAAAATTGACAGATCTCCATCACCAATTGACTACTACACCATTACAGGTTTTGCTCTCATCAAATCTTGTTATTTTGTGAGCAAATGATCAGGACAGGACTGTTCCTTCGCACTGCTAATCCTCGGATTGCAAGGCAATAAATTGATCACAGCTCAATACACAACAGCTTCCGCGCAGAAATAGACAATGAGCACGAAAGTAAAGAGTTATCTCAATCTGTTACTGTTTATTGTAGACAATGAACATAATTACTGACAGCTATTCTTGTTAGCCGTAAAGTAAAATCTGTGTGTTAAAGTAGGAAAAAGGGTAGTTGGCACACATTTTCCACAGAACACAGTTTAGATTCCGCCCAGTTCCGTCTTTGTCCGACAGTAAACCCAAAAATTCATCATAAAGATGTAATTACAAAATGAAAGAGTTGAGATTTGCATACTTAAATGAATTACATCAGACAAGTGGAGGACAAAACAGAGGTTATAATTACAATGAAAATATTGAAATTCTGAATAGTTAAAATATAGCAGCAACTTCGTCGTCCGTAATTTGAGAGCAGTAGGTATATCATTATATAATGACACAGGAGTTTTGATTTACAAAACAACTCGCCACAGACAAGACCGCGTAATTATCTCTTTAGAATCTCGCAAGTTAAAGTACTTCCAATCCAACTACCAACGTTTATAAATTCATCAAAAGAGTTTGGAGAGCAAAGTACACACGTCAAATTATCAAGCCCATGCCTCTACTCAAAAGGCTTGTGAATAAAAATGATAAATCAATAGCTCTCGAGGGAGATGCATATTTCACATGGTGTCATAGAGACCACCCAGGAGACATGTCCTGGTATTCTAATTTGTATGATCTTCTTATTGCTGGTGCAAACTCCTTTGCTAATAATACACTGAACATTTAATGAATTTCCCCTTTGATTGAGTAGAGTGATGGTGATGTAATGAGTCTCTACAAGTCCATTAAAAGTACACGGAGGGGATTCGTTATTTTCCGTGCAAGACACTGGCAATGTGAATCCTAGTCATGGGATTCCACAAGCTTCATTGCCATTCATCATACATCCGCCTACAAAAATTCGAAGACAGTCCCGATATAATCGACATACCACTCACACAACTCTCTGCTTTGGAGTGAATTGCCGTGTGACGACGAGAACTATGTAGTCATATAATCTGACTGCGTAAATAATAACACAGGAAAATTTGCGAAATATTTCATACTACCTCTTCCCAATCTTGCTGTGAAACAATTGCCTTGCCTAAAATAGGACGTGCAGTTATGCTTTGAACTGAATACGAATAAAAATTCACTTTTAAAAGAAATTGAAATTATGAAGGAATGAATGACATACAGGCCAGAAGGGGCACGTAGCAAAAAGGGATGGTTCTTGTACCAGATTGAAAATTTTTAATAACACATTTCGGAAAAAGCAAATACATTATTTTTTGTGGATAAGGTACAATTAGCTTAAGAGTTATTACGAGAATAAAAGAAAACACGTTTGGACAATTGAGAGTTAAGTAAATTGTTCGCTATTCTTTTGACAGTGTTTTGATAGACGCAGTGCAATCTACAAACTGTCTATCTCTGTGAGTTTCTCACCGTCATCACCATAATATCGTGCATATTCTGGGCTTCAAAGGGGAAAAGCTAGAATTTTGGGAGCAGTAGATGTAGAATGCGGTATGAATCTTGGATTTTCAAAATATAACAAAAGAAAACTCCCACTTTTTTCCCAGCACACTGTGACAAACTAGACAGGGAGACATACATTTATATTTATACAAAACACTACATGCACCAACCAAGCTAAAATACACTAATGCCAAATCATCATATCGTCATTTTGAAGCAACATTATTTATTTATTTACGATTGCGTCCACTTCTTCCCATTTATTTACCCTCCTCTTACCACTTTTTCTTTCAAAACAATCCGTTTTTCAAAACTGATCATTGTTAAACTCAATGAACGATCTATACAGACAGGATGGACTTTCGACAGAGACATTTTTTGTCTTTTGTCAGTTACTCCATTCTTTTTCTAAGCATGTTGAGATTGAATGAAATCTCCTTTTGCTTTCTTTGCAGTAAAGTAAGACGAGAAGCAATGAGAGAAAAAGTGCTAATTCATCTCTCTGTTATGTATGTCAAGAGCTATATAGCTGTTGGCGCCTCTGCAATCCATATTATGATGCAGGATATGGGAATGATGACTGACACAAGATAAAGCTGCGACGCAATATTATTTTTGTTATAAATATTTCTCTGGGTTTTGCTCATGATGAGTAAATATGAAATATGACAAATTTAGTTTCTAGGTATACACTGTGTAGATGTAAATAATGACTCTTAGGAAAAACATTGCATCGTCCACTGCAATTGGACACGCACATAAACTTTATCGGACAATAGATTTTTGACGGACGACGAAAAATCTGGTGAGACTGGTTATTATATTAGCTTGTATTTCTGCAATAGAACATGCAATTCTAGTGCAACAATGTATAATAGACGTGACGTGTCGTGTGCTTGTGATGGTGAGTGTCAGATTTCATGTTTAAGATATATCTTCCAATTTTTTACTCGGCGGCTATAGCTATATTGAATGCTATGTTATTTGCATTTGAAGGGGATATATCACAATATCACCTGAGCATATTTTTCGTCTCCTACAGAAGATTAATCGGTCATTGGCTATTTTGGTTTCGCTTGCTTGAGGAATTCTCAGCATTATTTATTTTTATTATTTAACATGCATGAAAAAAACATTGACTGTGGATCATATTTTTTTCTGCTGAGAACTAGAAAAACTTGATGATGGAGTTGGTGTGCTGACGACACACCCTTGCCTTGTCAATACCTTTTTTTTGTTACGTGACATTTTACTCGTTGTACAAGTTATGGTGTCCAAAAAATGTATGTACTATGGCATTACAATGCTATTTGGTGAATGCCACGCGTTTTTATTTAACGTCGAACTAAGCCACAGGGAAAAAATTGCATAGGGCACGGTAAGCTGATGCGATTTCTATTTTCTATTTCTTCTGTAATTTTAGCGGAAGCTTCCTAAAAAGGACGCTGTTATTCCGTCTTGTTTCCCCAAAGCATATCTTGTCCATTGATTGGGACAGTTCATCTACGCTTACAAGCATTTTTTGCTGGGAGTTATTATGAAGACATCAACTGAGCAACACGCAACGTGTCATTATTTAGGAATTACTGTAACTCAGAGGGAAAAAATGAGTTTCTACATACTTCCATAAATAAATGTAAGAATTTATGCCAGCCGATATGTACTTCAAAGTACTTTTCTTGAGTAAAAAAATCAGAATTTTTATTATTCACTTTATGATGGATTGAGATCGATTTGAAGAATTAGAAAAATTGCACTGTCCCATTTCTTCGTGAATTTCTAGGAACACTTGCTCATTTATCCAAAACACTGTTCGTGTACATCAAAATTGTGGTGCATTCAAATCAAAATCCACTTACGGGTAAATCACGCGATTTTTCGTAGACCTGGCAATCAAGTAATTTAGAATGTCTTTGGGATTTCACAGCATTAAATTCCTTCAAACACTTGTTTACATAAGCATAATTCGAAACTTCCGTCTGTTTTGTAACACGAATGCTCATGCTCAAATTGGGAGTAAAGATTATTAAGATTAGGCACATATTGCATGCATTGAAGTTCAATTTTTATTAAATATTTATTCCAACTTCAGACAATAGAACAGATTGATCAATCGCATTTTGCAGTTTTTATCGCTGCAGATTAATTTCAGTCTTCATTCATCATTAGTTTTCATATCCTTCAGCATGCTACTGAGATTGTTTTGCTTCATCATATCTCTCTTCTCAGTCGAGCAATTAATCATTCATCGTAGTAATTAATGCTAGAAAACAAAAGTCAATTGTTGCAAATTTTAGTCAAACACACACCGAACCAATATGTGTACATCACTACAACACTTAAATCTATTGGTCGGGAAAAAATTCGAAGGACTTCAACAGAATTGAATGATATACTTCATGATTAGTACGATTCAATGTACTCACACTTTATTATTCCTTACCAAACTATATTCAAACTTTATTTTCATTGTATGTGTCTAACATGTCTAAACTAGAGCATTGTCACACCAAAAGCTGATGATAAATTACGTCCCCACACTATGAAACACTAGTTCATTAAACAACAATAATGTCGACAAGACCATGCATGTTATTTTCGAACCTCGATTCACATAGTGAGAAAATCCACAGTAGCATTGAAATCACTACATTATTTCAATAACTTATCATTGACATGAGACATGATATCATATCACTGTTGTACCAATTCTCCTGAATATTATGTTATTATTTACTATTATAAGAGTTATATGAATGACACGACACTTTTATCCCACATATTCCAAATTATTTTGCTTTATATTCATACATTTATTCGCAGAAAAAAAACATTAGAAAATTATTAATTTTTTCTCCAAATTTACATATTGCATTTGCACGTAGAATAAAGCATAATATGGGGCATGAAACGAACACATTAGTAGTAGAACTTAATTTACGCATGAATGCAAACGTTCTAAACGTACAGAGAAAAAATATACCACACGTCCAGCCCATGTTGATAAATTTTGCTCTTGTTTTTTATGCCTTGTTGTGTTACTGGCTGTAGGTTTTTTGCAAATTATTTTTTCAACAGTGGCGTATGATGTCGTGGTAAATCGCCAAGTAAAAATGTGAAGGTGGACAAGTTAGTGCTGTAATATCAATTGTTTCCTTTGATAGTAACTACCACATAGTACTACTACTAAACTGAGACAGCACAACTTGTATCAGTCAATGCACTTGCCCTACAACTGTTACGAATACGAAGTAGGCAGGTAGACATATGTTGTGGTCCTCAGGAGAATTGATTAACTATCCAAGAGTCGATTAACCATTGCATACTGAATGTGTCCAAGTGGTACATACTTTTATAGACATGCGTGTAATATAAGTTTAAAATGCTGAAATATTCCGTTTGCATAGTTTGTGAGGGTGGTGGACGATGGAAGACTATTGACGTCGTATGCCCTCCCATTTTTAAAAGTTGGAGGCTTACTTAATAACCTAAAAATGGAAGAGTTTGGAAAACATTGTTAGCATCGCTGTAATTTTTGTTTTAGTTATGGACTGCACAACCATTCACATTGCACACATGGCCGTCAGCACAACGTGCGAACTAGATTTCCTTCGGCCACCACTGAACTGACTAAGGCTCGCTCATGTCCTTGGGTCATCCGACACGAAAAGAGTTGCTAGTTTTCTGTAGATTTTGTGCATTCTATTCTTCTGGTTCAAATCAAAGTGATACGTGATAATGCTGATGATGACCAACGGAGTAAAATTCGTCAGTCAGTATCATTGTTTAATGTATGTCTGAATATCTTTCTCCTGATCTTTCTCAGGACCACGAAACATTGTCTTTATCCATAGACTTTCGCAGCATCTGACCCCACCCTTTAATATTTTACCCAATATTGTCCCAGCCTGCAAATCAGCTTAATTGTTAATTCAGAGGCGGTTTTAGTGCAAATGCAATCGTTTCAAAGATAATGTTGTTATCAGTTGACCATTGCAAGGTTAAAGAGTAAGAGTACCAACCAACCTCGTTTAACATATGGTATTTATTACATATGATTATTTAATTCAACTAGAATTAGCGGAAACGATATGCATTTCAAATGTTCAAATTACAACTTACATAACATGTAATTATTCAAAAGCTAGTTAAAAGTTTAGTACATTGGTGTTGTACGTAGTTTTTGAAACTTGTATCCGTATCCATTTCTCGAAAATGGCTCTATGTGTATTGTCATTTGTAGTTCTTTTCAGTTATAAAAATGTGTAATTTTGCATACAGCAGAGCGCTATAAATTTACTGTTATGAAGTTGATTATGATTAACTCTTCCACTAAAGTGTCCCTAAATTATTCAAGTGAGATGGCCATTCTACTTTATAATTTCTCCTGAACTGACCTATAACCGATGCAAGGGAAGTGAACGTGTTTGCAGGATTGCCGGTTGGTATATTACTGAAAGGAGGAGTAGAATTGTCAGCCTATGAAGTTTACCAACTCATGATTGCATTGCCCTTGAAAGTTTAATGACGATGAGAAACCAATCAATCACATACTGTTAAATCCAGCAAGACATCCTCCCTTTTTTATTCAAGTTTCAAACCCAGTTGGACATCAATAGGCTTGGTTGTTGGTAGTCACATTCATGTACTCATGCTTAACTTCACGTGACTCTCCCTATTCATAACGTCATAGCCCATGAAAGTATCAATACAGACTGATTACTGACCTATTGGCACGCATTTTTCTTTACGAATAGTATTTCACGACGACACTCGTAAACCGAGAACTATTAACTTGTCAGCAGGGTTCCAACAACAGATTGCTTATTTAACTACTTTGACCATCAGAAATTTCATATTCTTTCCGTGATCCTAATTTTGCTAAATTTGACCTTGAAAGAAGGGAAGCAATGAGATTGCGATGATGAGATGCGGTAATATTTGTCTACAACATTGTAAAATACGAAATAATAGTTCCTTGGCTGTCTTTAAAAGATAGCATAAATGGGTAGTAATTACTACGAAGCAGTGACCGTAATTGTGCATAACGAACATGATTATCATAATCCAAGTCAAACAACAAATACGGATGTGAGGATCTTCGGACATTCCTCATTTATAAGAATGTGTGTACTGCAAAGTACAATGGCAGCGCTTTGTACGCAAAAATCCCTTTGGATGAACGGGTTTTCTGCCAAACTCTTTCTTGCCACTTAAATTGCTGTAAAAACGGTCAACCTTGACTTTGAACATGTCGTTATACACTGGGCACACGACTATAGGTTTAAGGCAAATACGTGGAATTGAGCTACGTTAGTGTGAAACAAAGGGGATGATGAAATGGACATTTCACGGCAATTTTAATAACTTTTTCATGTCTACCCAAATAAATGAAATCTATACTATGATCAAAATCTTAATAACATTGGAAAATATACTGCCTAAAGGGCAATATTATTTTGAAGTGCCAAGGTCAGTTTAGAAAGACACATTGAAATTCTTGCCAACTTTTTTGTGCGTGAATCCCTTCGAAACACAAAAGGACAAAAAGTGCGTGTCGTTTTCCCGACAGCTATCAAATTAAGGAATTCATAAAAGACGAAACGAAAGAAAAAAGGACAAGCAAGGCTAAAATTGGACACTCGTAATTTTTAAATTATCAAAAAATGCATCTTATTTGTAAGATAATTACTTTTGCAAATCAAACGCCCTCCAGCTCATCATCACTTGTACAATATAATATAGTACCACACAGGATTTTCACTCTTTACATTCATCCTACCACGTAAAAACGCCATGTCGTGATTTCCTTGCCTTTTTATATTCATCTCCACGGTCCGCTGAAGAAGCGGCTTATTAATATCCCTTTTATTTATGCTGCCATTTTTATCGAAAAAGGATGTTGGCAATTTGGGAAAAAGTAGACCTGGCAAACACGCATACATTTCAATCACAATCACGACGCATCACGTGAACAGCGTCGTTATTATTTTCTATTCTTCTTATCTATCCCTGTTCATATGCTTTCAAGGACAACTGGGACTTTGATTGCTGTTCAGGCTGGGCATACTGAGGCAGATACAGTTCGTCCCTATCATTTCTCTACCTAGAAAAGTTCCAAAAATGGGTTATTGCATTTTAATTTTCCAACCTAACAAAATTACCAGTTGGCCATTTCGGTAGTATATGTATATAGTATTGAATTAGCCAATTTAACAATTAATGAAACTGCACTTCATAAGTTTCCCATTGTTGTCATTTATTACAAAACAGAGTTAAAAAGTAATTTGAGATCCCCTATTAAATTTCGTGCTATTTCTCTCAAAAATTATAGACAAGCAAGCACGTACACTTGTTGCGAAGTTTTTTATAATGAGCATTCTCGTTAATCTTGTTTCTTTTTTTTTAAACAATGTAAGTGGATCTTAAATCTCGAATATGTACTGAACTAAGGATGCACAAAGGATTGTTTTAAATTCATTTCCTTTCCTTCTCAATTCAAGGCTCTTTCTCTCGTGTTGTAGTGTCGAATTTTATCCATAAGTATTTTTAAAAGTGAATTCCACCTCAGTTTTTCACTTCTGCGTTGCGTTTCTGCTAGCTGTACAACGTTGAAGTAGATAGGTGTTGGCATAATTTTATCTGTACTAATTTTCAAAGTAAATATTTAGAAGAGCTATTCTTTGATAAAATATCAACCTCAGCAATACAAGCATGCCCTATTAATGTTTATTAGGTAATGCATTGATAAACAAATAAATTTATCGCAAAAATGAAAGGCCGTTTTGCTCGAAGCAGCTCCTGTTGTTGTGTGTATGGTTTCAAGCAAAATACAGTTTTGTTTGAGGCTGACGTTGACATAATATATTGTTCTCGCGGTGCCTGCGATCTTCTGTTAAGAACATACCTAGTTTCATTCATTTACAAGCTAAAGCTTAAGGACAAACCTTTGATTCTTTATGAAATAATGGGTACATGTGCGTGGTTGCGCAGTTGGTGACACAAAAGGTGTGTACAGTGTGTAGATTGGTCTAGATGTTTGGGGAAAACTGATATTTTGAAGGAAAGGGCCATGCCACACCATCGCCCTAAACCCGAATAATAATAATTATTAACCATTATAGCATTACCAGCAAAGCAAGTTATTGATTGAGTTGGTTGAATTTCCACATAACTTGCTTGTTACTGCAACTGCAACGTTTTCAGTTTTCCTACAAATACAAAGTACCGGAAAACTAAGCTAAGTTAAGTGATACTTGGCATTATTTTAATTTCAAAGAATTTGTGACAGTATTTGTTTAGCTTCAATGTTTACTTAAGCCGAAAGGGAAGCCTCGGAAGAAATTTCGTGCCACTTTTACAGTTACGATTATTGAATTCTTTCTGCGGCGATGACAATGAAATAACTCGTAACAAAATCCTTCTGTACTCTTTTGGCTCTTTTGCAATGCCAGCAAGGCTAAATCACATTATTCCCATTATTCTGTCTGACGGCATTACATTGGCAACCAATAAACCTGCGCACAAATACAAATCTTTTTCCGTTGTAATAATGTAATGTAAATATTCAGCAAAACGAAAGTTAAATATATTTACCTACCTAAATTACTTACAGAGGAATACAAGTAAGTACAACAACACTGCAGAGCAGAATGCCTACAAAGTCAATGAATTTTTTTGTGGTTACTTTATTTATTTGCTTTGATTCATTGTTTAGCGTGAAAATAAAAGAATTTAAATAGTCGCCCTAATTTAGTGTGGCCAGCTAAATAAAACAAGGATTGAGAGTTTGTTGTTTCTTGACTCGCACACTAATGTACACTTGAAATTAACCGCAGTTTTCTGACTGATCGCATTTATTCCATCCCTTCTTTTCAGTTGAAAACTATACGGAATTTTCAGTCGAGGACAGTCTACAACACTCGCGTTTCATATTAAAAACATGCGGTTTTGCTCGATTCAGACTTTCAACAACAATTTCATTGTTTTGAGGCTATGCATGGCCAACCCACATTTGCCAACTGAAGGGATGTGTGAAGGAATGTTGTTTTTCAAATGAAATTAATACGTAGGAATCAGTTACATTTTTGTAGTTTTTATTTACGACGACGAGGACAAGTGGAGGTGCTAAACTATTATCTGTGATCTTGTTTTTGGGGCCGACAGTTGCATTTGATTAGTTTTATGATAGAGATTTTTAAGCTGAAGCAGAAACTGCGTTGAATTTAAAAAACCGTAGACCAATTTAATTGTAAAACTTGACTTGTAAGTACTTATTACAATTTACTTTACTTGCGAAGATACTAAATGGCATTTTCGAAGTGCACGATTTCCAAAATATACATGCAATAATATTTTACTACAACGTTTAACAAATACAAGCACATATGCACATAATTCTGTTGCCTTTGTGCTTTTAACGTCAACTCATAACTGCCGTTGTTCAAGTTTGCTCAACTGTGCGCTGGTGCTGATGCAACTGTTATCTAATTCGACCTCATGTGTGTAATGCCATTGTTATTTAAACAAAGTAGCCAACAGAGTTCAATATCAACGTCCTGTAGTACAAACTAATATTACTGTCGCGAAAATTGACAAAACCAGAAAATATTTTTTAACTACTTGTTCCCAAATTAATGCCTGCATTCGTAGAATACACAACTGGTACCAACAAGAAATCGCTAAATATCCTAAATACAGGAGTAATAGCCATTATCACGTGATACCACAAGATATTTCTACAAACTCCTTCACGCATGCAGCCACAGCCTAGTTCGGCAGTACGTTTAGTAACATGCATTATAGCAAGTAAACAAATTCACCGACCATGAGAACCATGATAGATTAATTTCTTGTCATATACATCATGGATCGTAAGCTTGCACACAACCATTTCTTATTGAAAACGTACTACTGCCAAATGGTCTCCACCCGAAAACGAATTGAAATGATCACACATTATTACGCACCTTTGGGCATCATTAAGTATGTATTGCATTACACACATATGAACCCAAGCGCTTAAATTATAGCATAAAAAGACCCGTAATCAGCAACGACGACAGAGCTAAAAACCATCACAAAAAAGCATAACTTCAATTTCAGTTTGGATTCATTCGCTCTTCAAACATGGACTACCAAAATAACATTCCCTTTCAAATACCTCTACGTCTCGAGTCAATCAAAGAAACACACGGGAGGTCTCCCTTTCATGAGAAATCTATAAATGATTATCACACCACCTAAAGTTACGTTTTGTACATTTTTAAAATGCATCATACATAAAACATGCCTCATTTTTAAATGGTACAGCTTTTTTATATTATCTCCACGTATGTCTGGATGTCTGTAGATCCTTGGCTAGACTAACGTGTACTCATGTTATGTTCTTCGTCACGTAAATAAATTTGGCAATCAATCAATCAATCAATGCATCATAAAAACACTTTTTGTGAGTAATAATCGATTAATATATTTAAAAACTGCGATTTCTAATGGGTGATACACCTAACTTCGTGAAGCATCAACTTACAGGTCGAGACCAAAGGGCCGAAAAATTTTACATTTACATAAGTATTTGAATTTAAAATTACATCGGCTTTAGGCATATATTTTTATTCCGAGCAGTTTAGTCTGTATGTCCAATTAAATAACGTGGGTGTAACATTTGTAATACTACAAACATTATTGCAGACTTTGAACAATCGTTGCCTCTGCTTGTGGTGGTGGTGCTATTTCCTTACATACACTTGTAGGGGTTTATAACGATGATTTTTAGTGCCCATAATTTTAAAATGAATTAAGAGACTAAATGAGTCAACAGTTGAGTGCACATTCAATTGAACTTGATTATGATTACATTTTCACTTCACACCGCAATAACTGCAATAAGATGTCTTTCACCAACCGACCTGCTATCTGACTGACTGACATATATAGAAAACTTCATGCGAAAAATAGGTGTGTGCATTTTAGAAAAGTTTTTTGCATGCAGAGGAGAGGTACATTCCCATGAAATAGTTTATAAATCTTAGATAAAGAGGAATGGATCAGTGGAACCGAATCACATGATAAAAGTGTGGACTAGTGATGAGGTAGCTTTAAAAACATATTTCGATTTAAACATGGGTAAATGGGCAGCCACGAAGTTAAATATTATAGGCACATGATGATAATCGATCATCAGCGAGACACTTCATTTATACTTCCATTTATTAGCTCATGTCTTTAATGAGCGCTAAAGAGCAACGCCGTCTGCAATCGGTGATCAGCCATTGATTTGCAGAAAAAAATCCTTAGGAATAATGTAGATATAGTTTAGCTAGGGTGTATCCAAGAGATAGAGTAGACGAAATATTTTAGCATAGAAAAGTCTCCAAGTCACTGCATTGAATTGAAAAGAGAAGATGAAAAATGTTACATGTGAAATAGCACACATGTCCTCTCTTTCAATCATCTGTAACGATATCAGGTGCAGCGCTCATAAGAACTGATACTGATCTGAATAAAATTAATCTATTCAGAATTAAGCACAGGAGATTTTCTCCTAACGAATGTTTGATGAACAACTGCTCGTTTATTTCATTGGATGTATAGCAAATGAAAATATTTAAGTTCCAAAGTTTCAATAATGATTTACATACACTCAATTTATGGCATGTTGAGCAATTTTACAAATCAGGATATGGTCCGTATATTATGCAAATCCAGCGTTTTCAATTGCAGTTGTGTGAACGTTGTAATGAAAATTCCTAATAATCATCTGCTGTTGTTCTGGCATTTTGTTTTGAAAAATTATGCGCACTGGAAATTTGGGTGGATGCTCAGTCTGTACTCGTGTTCATGCTAACAGAGATAATGACGGACATTTTCATAGCAAATATGATGGGGTGTTCATTACAATTTGCAATTGCAATCGGTATATGTGTGAAGATGGTGATTTGACAATGTCGGTAAATAAAAACGATGATGATGATGATTGGTGTTACTTTCAAATGAAATCTAAGACTAAAGTCGTCGTAAGTCGGGTGTGTACGCTAGGCTAGGCTAGCAGCACCCAACGCCTAAAGAAACTTGGATTGAGTGAGCATGAAATGACTATAATAACCCTTACTTTCGGTAACTGAGTGAAAGTCGTGCAGAAAAGAACTTTTGAATTGACGTACAAAAAGTGATGACTAAATGACAGCTAAACAACGACTTAAAATATTGCCGTATCATGATGATGACTGCGTAAGTCCGGATTAGGGCCTTTAAAGCCTGGGATAATGTTTCATTGATGATGTTGCACATGTGTATGCGGTGGAGTATTCGTTCGATTTCAGCAAACGATGGAGAGATTGTTTTATGCATGTGCATAGGCAAAGGTATGACAAGACAAAACTACTACTGATAAAGGTAGCTCAAAATATGAATACAGATAGAATGGATTCATGTGGCCCAAGAGTTGGGGTTGATGAATGTGCCCTTTTCAAACGTTCATTTGCGTATAATTTGCAAATCATGATATCCTTATTATAAATTCATGTAACTCGACATAATTGACATGCAGGCACAGGTGCA
>JAHZNA010001413.1:0-13570 GCA_027743935.1 Sinodicranocentrus sp. ZH6
CAGTTCGTAAAAGTCATGGAGGAGTTTGATCCTCATGGAGTATTTTTGAATGACTTTGGAAGAAGACTGAGATTCGGCTCTTATCCGGCAACGTGGGATAGAAGAGTAAAACATTGTGCATTATTGGATCACTGCATTTGTGAGAAGAATTCAGACTGTGGGTATTCTCTTGTTTGTGCCAATTTACAAGGATATCGAGTGTGTAGGGAGGATGAGAAGAGTCAAAGTCAAGGAAGCATTGTGAGAGGTTTGATAAATTTGATAAAACCATGAGAGAACAATGATATAATGAAATTTTGTGTTACATGAAATGGAAATTAAATCTTTAACCATGATGATGGAAACAACATGATGATGGCCTTTAACAGAAACATGATGGACAAAACGAGCTCAGAAAGTCAATACAAAATTGAATAAGCTGTGCTCAAATTTAAACTTGAAACATAAAGCTGCTAAAAAGTTGAAACGTAGATTTAAACAAGTTGACCCTTATAAAGGGCAAAAGGGTTACACATTTTAAAAAACTAAACGCACCAATCAACCTAACTTTTAATTAGCTTTTGAATGATAAATAGTATGCTATGATTTGAAAATTCTAAATCATTAATTGTCGCCGTTATAACGGTTTAATGGATTAGAGTAAGCTAAAAAAAATCCCTAGGTCTTTGACCCTATATATCGATTGGCGAAAACATATTTGTAATTCCCTGCTTGGTTTGTATCTGGAGCGAGATGTTTGTGATACATGTCGAATATGGACGGAGGGACAGACACATTCAACATTATTATAGGATATCGTCGCGACACTACTTAATGTTTAACTATAAAAACTACAATGTGTATTGATCTCTTTCGTCAGTTTGTTCCGACAGGAAGACATAAAAACCATTAAACCCTAATTGAGTCTTGATTTACTCTAATTATGGAAATTGGTTGTAAATCCGTACTTAAAGAAATAAATTATCAGTTCTTATGTATGTATGAGCAAAAACTCAGAGGAAAAAATCCGACAAAAATTTTTTTTTTACGATCCACATATTTTCCACTTTTACTGACGAGGGAAAGTTACTTACGGTAATCTGAAGTGGAGCTTGAAGTAGTGATTTTTAGTTAAATCAACTCAAAAGAAACACAACGGTCACAATTTGGCTCTTGAATGCGCCTTCTGGGGGGAATGGGGAAGGGTTAAAGTTTCAAAACTGGCTAGATTTTTAGCACGTAAGACACAAGTCTACCTGATCCTTCGGTATAGAAAGGCTTGACATTGTAGCAGTCACTGGTAGATTAGTGAGCGCGCCAATTTAAAAATTTAAAACAAACACGGTACATAAAGATGATGCACTAAACATGCATAATTGCTATGCAAATTTAATTTATAAAACCAGTTTAAAAACTTTAACCCTTCCCCAGCACCCCCAGAAGGGGCATTCAAGAGCCAAATTGGTACTGTTGTGTTCCTTTTGAGTTGATTTAAAAATTACTAATGCAAGCTCCACTTCACAGATTACCGTTAGTTAACTTTCCTCGTGAGTTTAAAAAAATAATTTGAGAAAATTCTAGAAATTAAATAATTAAATTAGAAACCTGTGCAAAAATGAAGTTGGCTGAATTAACATCAGTGATTGTTTTCTTCACTGTCTTTTCCATATGCTCTGCCGCTCAGTCTGATAAATATAAATCCTCCACAGGTATTTAAATATTTTTGTTAGATGAATACAATTATTTTAATGCCAATGTCCAATATTGAAATGTTTACAAAATTTGTGTAGATGACAACACAAATGAAATTGGAATTTTGGTCGGTTTGAAGAGTGTATACTGCTTGTGATTCTTACAGCGACTACTTACAGGAGACTTCACGAGCTTTCGACAACCGGAAGAATAACTTTAAATCAACAGAAATAATTGCGTACAAAGTTTCAAAACTGTTGATGGCGCCATTTTTGAGAGGTATTAGTTGTAGTAGTTTGTTGGACAATGTTGCCACCATGCATGGTCATATTTAAATCTGTTTTACCAACTATAGCTATGCTTGCACTAGTTTAATACTTCCTGTCCATAAATGTGCTCAATTTACATTTCAATAGGAATTGGATAGAAATCAACATTTTTCATCTGCGCTGATAAACTTTGAACGGGATCAGTAAATTGAGTGAAAGGGGCACATCTGGATGATTTGCATTTCAATACGCTTCATAAATGAGCAAACATCAGTACTCAAGTAAGTTGTGTTGTGATGCAAAGCTTGTATAAAAAATGGGCACAAAGTACAGTACAATAAAGTGCCATAATTTAAAAAATACAGAGTTCCTGCTTCCTGGATATGGTAACTGGGATCACGGAACCATAGATGGGCAGGCACCGGTACCCCGGGGTACTGGAGTACCGGACACCAAGAACATAGTGGAAACCTTGGTAACCCGGTACCGGGCGCGGACAAAATCGTTTGGAGCGGGGTACCAGGCAACAACAAAAATAAAGGAAACTGGGGTACCAGGGCACCGAAAACATTCGTAGCTACCGGGGTAACCGGACACCAACAAACATGTTTGGAAATGGGGTACCGGGCAACGACAAAATTAGCGGGAACTAGAGTACTGTGCACCGGGGTACCGGGAACCTAGTTTCCCAGCAAATTGGGTACCGGGAACAAGTACCCCGCCCATCGCTGCACGGAACACATGATTTCGGAGTATTTAAGGCCACCCTCACTAACCGCAAGCATCATTCATATTTTTGACTTTGATCATCAAACTTGGTCATTTTATTTGTACTCTGGTTGATTCAAGAAAAATACAAGTTTAAAATGAATTTTACAGGGATTTTCAAGATTCTCTTTTGCGTAGCTTTAACCTTTGTATTTATCTCTGGAGCGGAAGGTAAAGCAAAACATTTTTTTTTAAAATCAGGTCTCTATGAAAGGATTAACGTTTTCCTTTTCCTTTTCAGGTCAATGCAGTTTGCGAAACGTGACGGGGAACTGTCGCTTTGGTTTCTGCGGTCGTGGCGAAACCTTGGTTCTAACCCCATTTCAGTGTCCACTTTTCCAAACATGCTGTGTTCCTACCAATCCTTTATTTGGCAATATTACGACGACATAAAACTTTTAGCGTATTTTTTTCTTAAGATTTTTAAAATTTAAGTGGCGTTTTACAATTTACTATTTAACATGGACAATATCATGAATTATAAAACCATTAAATAAAACTAGGAAAATATAAAATACGGGAAATTTCATTTTTTATTATAACTTTTTTTGTAAATCAAAACAATAAAAATGGATGGATAATACATTGAACAAAGTTTATTCGAGTTAGTGAAGTAAGTAAACGTAGGTTTATATTTATGACACCTGTTCTCACAAATTTTATTTGACAATGACAATGACACACACACACACACATACTGGATTACTTGTAGTCCAGGCAGCAGCCAAACTATCAATGTACCAGTTGGTCCCTGGTCGAATTGGCTTCAGTCATAGGATGATAACTAACAGATGTCAGAAATGCGCCTGGGCACAAGGAAATAGCTCCACTTATAACTACGACTATGAAATTATCGTTCCCCTTGAAGAATTGGGGGGCGTGGTTAAAACCATGTCGGAAATATTCAAAGAATACCCGATGGAGTTGGGAATTTCCTTCCGGTTTTTATCCGCATCTGACGCTCTTCTAACAATGAACAGTGGTCGACGGTCAGTCGGCATTAAACTTGTATTAGCAGCAAGAAAAGATCGATTTTCAAAACCAATGATGGGATTGGCAGCGTTGCAAGCTGTGTTTCAAGCTTTAATTGATAAGCACCGAGGAAGACCTCATTGGACAAAGGTGGGGCTTCACTTTTTGAATCCAGTTCGAAGATATTACGAGGGATTACCTCAGTTTGTTAAGGTCATGGAAGAGTTTGATCCTCATGAAGTATGTTTGAATGACTTTGGAAGAAGACTGAGATTCGAAGGTATATTTTGAATACATTAGCTATTTCATTTCACTTTATAAATATTTATGCTACATGTTTTAAAATTAAACATCGATTAAATCGTAAATATGTCACTAAATTAACTAAAAAAAATTGACTGACTTTAGGGCTAACATTATGGTGTTTTTCTTGCACTTGAGAAAACACGATTTAGTCTTATTGTTAGTAGAACGCCGCATATAGTCCGTAGTACATGCTTTGCATGACTTACTGATTAGCTCGCAAAAGTGTTTGAAGGTCGAGCTTATGAAATCGTCTGCACCGTCTGTGTGTGCAAGTGGGTGCGCAGGTGCATACTATGCCCACAAAGTGTTTTAGATTTGTGTTCTAAAGTCCAATATGACCGGATTGGGTGTTTTACTGAGTGCATAGGATTTTGGATTATGTGAGAGTGGTGTACATTTGATTGAACGGAACAAAGAAACGACCCGATTGGGTGTTCTATAAAATCAAAGGAAAAATAAAAATTTTGTTTTTGAAGAGTTAGAGAGAATTAGTGAGTTATAGGCTATTTGTGTTCCCTACAGGGTGCATAGGGTGTTCTACTAGGTAAAGAATATAATTAAATGAGTAGAGCGGGCTTGATGGATTTAACAATAACAATAACAATTTAACCAATGGCCATTCGGAAAAATTGTTTTCGCCATCGTTTATTCCAAGGTCGAATCTATCAGAAAACATTTGTCTACTTGTGAGTGCATTAGGTGTTTTACTGAGTGAATTAAGTGTTTTAATGAGTGAATGAGGTGTTTAACTGAGTGCATTGGGTGTTTTACTGAGTGCATTAGGTGTTTTACTGAGTGAATTAGGTGTTTTAATGAGTGAATTAGGTGTTTTAATGAGTGAATTAGGTGTTTAACTGAGTGCATTGGGTGTTTTACTGAGTTCATTAGGTGTTTTACTGAGTGAATTAGGTGTTTTAATGAGTGAATGAGGTGTTTTAATGAGTGAATGAGGTGTTTAACTGAGTGCATTGGGTGTTTTACTGAGTGCATTAGGTGTTTTACTGAGTGAATTAGGTGTTTTAATGAGTGAATGAGGTGTTTAACTGAGTGCATTGGGTGTTTTACTGAGTGCATTAGGTGTTTTACTGAGTGCACGATGTTCTACTGACAATGATTGCATGAGATTTTCTTATGAGTGCATAAGTTTGTTGTACTGAGTGCATGACGTGTTATAATTAGGGCATACAAAGAGTGTTACGCATTTTTCTTTGACTTCCAAATCTCCAACTGCAGACGAGCTTGAAGAATAAAATTATGAATATATGTGCTATATAAACGAAAAAACTTCAAAGTATAACAAATTTTAACAATCTACTTCTTTCCACCTATTGTTTTTCAAGTCAGTTTCAACAATTATGCATAATTTTTCGTTTGTTAAACTTACTTACTGTGCTTGAGCGGAGAAGCATTTAAAGAACGAATTACGGAATCATTAACTGCAACCACGTCACATTCAGCACTACATCACATTGTGTTTATTAACTTCCCACAAGCATTGTACATTAATTATTTGAAACATTGCTGACATTAGAGGAACCCATATTTATTTTAGTCAAGCTTTGATCACTTCCGCAATCTTTATCAGGACAAATTGTACATTAAATTTATATATATTCTAAAATATCCTTTTACTATTTATACTTCTCCCATGGTTTTTAAAAATTTATTTACCATCTCACAAAGTTTGGTTGATTTTTACTTCCGTTCTTCCCGCATTTTCAGTGATCTAAAAATGCACAAGGCTTTCCTCTCTTATTTAAAAAAGGTAACTTGATAAGTGCCGAAACTCTCTTTCATCTGTTTTTTCAAACTTTTTATCACGCAAACAGCCCTTGGCCTGATTTTTCATGCTAAAGTCCTCGAAGGAGCGTATCCTTTTATAGTTTTTGCTCTAGTGAGAGGACTTGTAACTCAATTTATTTGGGTGTGGTCCTATTTCTCTCATTTACATTTTCAGAGTCTTCTAAAAAAGTTTGAAAGACTGTTCATGAAATGTTTATAGTATTCGAGTGATAACGATCATGATAAATAAAACTACAAGGAAATGTAAGAATGATTTTTTTACCGGAAGTGGAGAAAACATTGTTGTACTACAGAACTGGAGTATTGCCGAGTTAAGCTGATAAATAATGTTGACTCGTGTGGATGAATAGCATCGATTTTCCTTGGTGGTGTATATCGGTGTCAGATATAGGAGAGAGAAAAAGACTGACGGGAATAAAATAACGCCAAAATCTAATTCTCACTCCTATGCAGACTCGTTTAATATTTTTAGTCAAGATCAAATCAAATCATCCAGCTCAAGTTTAGCAGGTTCTTCTTCAGAGCCACTCAATCTGAAATTATCAACTATAAAAATACATACAATGAGGATAACATACTATAAATTTTGAAAATTGTTTTCCAACACAAATTAGAAAAAATGACTCATTATAAATAAATTATTGAGAAATATGTTATTTACAAGCTCAGTGATTACCAGATATTGAAAATGGAGGTTAAAGCTAATTGAAAAAACTTTATTGTATGTATTTATTAAAAAAATGAATCCCAAAATGTATGCAACTGAAAAGGATAACAACTCCACTGAGCACGAACTAAACAGCATAAACTTTTAAGCAGTATTTTCTCTGACAATCTATTTCAAACCTTTATCCAATAAACATTCAAAGATTTGTTTATCAAAATAAATAAACTCCCAAAATCCACTGCTAAATAATACAATTTATTTTTAAAAAACACACTTTACTTATCACAACAAATAAAGAGAAAAAAAATTGAATGAATTAGATTAAAACCACTGCAATATTATCAAATAAAAATCCTTAAAAATAATTTTTCACCATTACCTTGCCAAAAACTGGACATCTTCTCAAAAAATTAAATGGACTTAACAAACAATAACTCCACAACCATTTACAGCATTTTCCTAATGCGCCAGTACTTACTAAAAATAAATTTGACTAGCTTCTGGATTATTATTATGCTTTTCCTGGAGCCAGAGAGAATCCCAATGTTGAAGAGTTCATTGCCCTCTCCGTATTGTCACTGGAGAGGAGAGGAAAACAAGAAGAGAGAAAAAAGGTGGGAAGGGGAAAATATCATTAGCCGACTACAGCTCGACTCTCCCTCGGGGAATTCCCCATGGCACGACTTCCTCTCGGACAAGTCGAGCTTCTTGTTTCCAAGCAAAACTTCGTTTTGGACAGAAGCACTGGATATTTCTATGCTTGCGTGGAGAGAAAAATGAGGAGGGGAGAAAAATCCATTTGATGCTTGGCATATAACTATATAGCTTAGGGGATAGATTATATGCAGAGGGCTATGTATATACTTGAGCGCGTGCAGAGTGTCCTCTTGAAAAATGAAAGTGTTTACATGGGAGCTGTCAACGGAAAAAACTGGATATAGCAGGATTTTCTTTATTGGGTGGAGGAAGCTGGGTATAAATTGTAATGGGGATTTTGAACTTGAGAAAGTTAAATTGCTGATATCATGGTATATTGGCTGGTTATAATTGTATTATTATTATTTAAATAAGCATTAATTTAAAGATAAAAATATTGGGGGAGGGGGAGGAGATATTAGATCTAGAGTTTATTTTGAGAAGAATTTTACAACGAAAAAGTGAAAAAAATGATGAAGCTTATATTCCTTTCTACTAATCAATACATTCCTCCAGCAGAAAAGAAAATGAAAAAAATCGACCTAAGAGGGAAGACACTGGACTGTGGAGTGGACTCGGAGAAGCCGAAAAGGAGCTTGAGCTCGGGTTGAGCTCGCCTTTGTTCAGCTTTTCTGGCATTCCAGAGCTACTATGAAATGGGTATATATTTTCCATATAAGAATGTGGGAATACGCATATCATGTGTATGTATGTGAACATACTGAACATTGAGAGCAAGGGAAAAAAATGTTGGTGCGATATGCTCTCATATTTTTTCTAGTCTTAAAAACTACCTGATTATTTTGTAGAAGTTTTCTTGTCATTAATATTTACTATTTTTCAGAAAGAAAGTGGAAAATGAGTAATAGAAAGCGCGAGCTGAAAACTAGTTTAAAATAATAAAAAGCAGAATGAGTGGCAGAAGCAAAATACACCATTTTAGTTAGGGTTGGACATTGAATATTTTTTCCAAAATTTGTAATTTTCCAGTAGAAGCTGTTGCTTGTGACTTTTATAAAGTTAAATTATTGACGGAGAAAAAACAAATCCCTTCCATGTTATGACTTGGATGCTATACATATAAATAAATCAAATGCTGAAGATACACAAAGTTTTAAGTACAATGTAGTCTCTCTTTTATTACGTTTAACCTCATAACTTTTATGAGAAATGTCTGGTTTGTGCAACAACCTAATAAACTTTTTTCCTTTGCTTTCTCCTCCTTCTCAACAAAGGATACTTTTTAAGAGGTCTTTTCTTCATATCCATATCCCCACTGGGTGTATTTTAAATGCAAATTTTCTCCAGAGATTCACAACACTCTGGCCACAACTAATAAACAATTTCCTCCACGGTCAAAATCCTTTTTAGGACTTGATAGCTTGGAAAATACATTTTATAAAAGTCGTTTATCTTCAATTCCCTAGTTTTACTACAAATTTGCATAATTTTTGGAAATATCCTTGGATGGAGAAAGTAGTGAGAAATATTCAGCATTTTTAAAGACTTGCAAGAAATTCGAGACGTTTCAAAGCTCCAAGTTCGAATCTTGGAATCCCTTCCAGTGTTATCAATATTATTACACAGACATTTATTAGAACGTTTCCGGTGAGCGGGCACAAGACAACCAATTACTTCTCTCCACTGGTGACACACTTGACGACATTGAAGAAGTTCCTTTAACTCTAAATATGGTGTAATGGAAGGAATAACCTAGAAATAAGCGAACACTCAATGAAATTTAAATATTGAGGATGTCTTCAAACTTTACTAATATTAATGCTGATTAGTGATTACCCCAGCTAAAAAAACTGTAATGGGGTCATATCTGTTCAAAATAATCCTGGCCCAGTTTAAGCTTAGCTTGTAGCAGTTCAAAATGTCATTTGGGTAGAGATCATATGAGAAGAATATTTTCTCCCAGGTCTAAAATAATAAGAATTTGAAGCTTTTTAAATAGAAAAAATACTGATAAGATTGAATATTTAAAATAACTCGTCAGACAGCCAAGGAATTTCCATTTCTAAACAATTGACTTTCTCATTTGCCAGAATTTTTCCCTTATTACTTGCCATGGTCAAGGTGAAATCGAATGGGATGAAAGTTGCAAGTAAATATTATGAGGAAAAACAGCTACATATTGTTTAACAGAATGAAAGCACAAGTATATTTTAGTGTGGAAGGATGAAGGAATATGTACAGCTGTATTTCGCACGCGATTTTATTCTCAATACCTACATTTCCTTTCATATGTACATACATACATTGGGTTATAGTCATATAATGTTGGACTGCTTATATATATTAGACATCCTTTCTCCAGCATTTTATCCAGTATTATTAAGTAGCTCTACTTGGTGCTTTGGTAAACCCGGCGAGTGAAAGCTGAGCTCTAGTAGGCTATTGATTTTTCCCCTTCTCACAAGTAAAGGTATACTTTAAAAACACGAAATACTCAAGGAGATCAGGGCTTTCTGACGTATTTAATGATGAGGAATCCAGTGGTGATAACCGTTTCCCCAAACGCGTGGTGGTTTAGTTAATATTTACAAATTATGTACTTTCTTTACCATAGCAAGTTCCCATAGTCATGTATGCTGAAATTTTTTATAACATATTCTTATAGTTCGTTAAAAATGATACAGATTTACAATTTACGTCATGTAAAAATTCTGGATTCTGAAATTCTGGATACGTCACCACTGGATTCCTCATCACTAAATACGTGAAAGCACTGATCTCCTTCACTATTTCGTGTTTTTAATGCATACCTTTACTTGTCAGTTTTTTCTCTCTCTTGTTTACTTCATCACCCTCCCCAGTCGCAACTCTGATGCGTTAAGGGGTTAGCTGGTCAGTGACCGCCAAAAAAGAAGAAGCAGTTCATTTTTACAATTGGAGGCTCATTTCGTAAATATGTTTACGCTGAATTCTCAACAATATACTAGATTCTAATTTGACGGAAAGAGATTTCAAAAAAAATACTCGGATTTTGATAATGAATCAAATCTTCTTTATTAACGGTCACTAACCATATTACCCCTTAATATAATTAAATATTTTATGTTAAGGGGAAATAGGCAAAAGAATTTTCAGAAATGTAATTGACTAAAATACTTTACTTGATTGAGAAAAAATCCAATGCATTGTCATCATGATCATCCCAAAGAGCAAACATTGAGAAAAAATGACAAAGGAAACAATAATTTTCATGTTTTTTCGGCAAGTAACGAGAAATGAGTGAAGAAGAGGGCTTAAACCTCCTCGTCAATTCCGCTCTGCTTTTGTTCTCCGGAAGAGCTCCGAGCCAATGCTCGAGAATGAGTTGGCATATATTAATATAAGAATATGGGAATATGCATGTATATGTTGTTCATACATTATATATGTATTTATACATGGACAGCAAGGGAGAAAATATTAAAGCAGGTATGAAAATACTTTATAAAGTTTTTGATTGCGTAACTGGATTTGGTTGGCGGCTGTAGAAGGTAATTTATTTTACAATATCATCTCCACATTTAGTTTTTCGTTTTTATTTGATTTGATTGAATTAACGGGTTTCCTGTGGAAATAACCCATGAAGCCGAACATGATGTACAATATAATATGAATGATAACAAAAGTGAAAATAAATAATGCTAAATATGGTAAATTTTCCTATGCAAATATAAAATATTGTTGATTTGGCATGTTATTATTCATTGAGTCTTAACCTATTTGGTAATTTTTGGCACATTTTTTTGGTATCCATAGTAGTTTTAATTATTCTATCCTCTTTCTTCTATTCAGAGTGAAAGGAAAATACATGGGAATAATTAGCAAGGGCAACCTCAAAACAATAGGTTGAAACAATACACACACTAAATAAGAGTGGAAGAAGCAAGTGAGATTATTTTATTTGCATCCAATGACTTGAATGCTCAGCATAAATAAATAAAATACTGAAAACGGAATCAGGGTGAATTTTCAATAAAAAATTGAATTGGCGCGATCGTGATGGATAAGCGATATAATTACAACTAGAGGCACCTCTTTACTCAAGTTTTAAAGCACAGATTTAGTTTTATCTCACAAGTCACAACCTATCCGGGAACTCACTGATTTATGCACCAACAACAAAATACACTTTCACCCTTTGCTTTCTCCTCTTTCCCAAGGAAAGACTCTCTTTGACCAGACCCCTCTTTAGCAAACACGCTAACCCCTTTGGAATCACTTTGAACGTATATTTTGTCCAGGGATTTACAAACCTCTGGCCACAACTGGACAATGATTTCCTCCACCTTCAAAATCCATTCTAGAGTTTAGAAACCTTGGGGAAAACATTTTATAAAAGTCGTTTATTGTAAATTTCCTAGTTTTCCAGCAAATCTCCATGATTCTTGGAAATATCCTTGGGTGGAGAAAGTAATGAGAAATACTCAGCACTTTTAAAGAGTCACAAGAAGCTTGAACACTTTCAAAAATCTCTAGAATCTCCTCAGAATTCCCTCCAGCGCTTAACCCTTTGTTACACAAGCACTCCCTCGAGAGCTCATTTACCTTCTCGTTTTCAAAACAAGGGAGGTCGGAGCAAACAAATGTAAATTTTTCCAGCGTTCTAAAACAATTTTGTAGGACATTCAAGAAAATCTGGAGAAATCCCGACAATAACTTTTCCTTCCTGTCATTTCCGCCCAATCCTCTCAGCCTTAATATTCAAAATCACAGATTTTAAATTCAAATTCCGCCACTGGAGGGAAAGCCCTTGTGCTAAAGCTACATTTCTCAACGCCAACTCTGTCAACCTTGTAGGAAATTCAATAAATGGAGGATTTTCGACAATTAAACAAGAATACGTTGACACATCAGCAACAAATGTGTGAAGCCCCGACCCCGCCCTTCTGGAAAGCTGGTGTAGCCATGATAAAGCATTTACGCCGTAATACACAAATCTCAGGGCTTCCAAATTACTCAGTATTTTTAAATCCGAGTCCGCCACTTGAGCAAACTTGGAAATTTCCTTTGTTTCAAGTTGAACCAAGCTTTTGTCAGTGTGGTTACTTATGTAGGAGTTTACATCTCTGGAAATGGAGAGTGTTTTGAGATTTGGGAAATTTGTAAAAATCGTCAAAAACTTATCAAGGACGATCTTATCCACAAAAATGAAGAGATGAAATACTTCCCTTCCAAAAAGGTCCACGAGATTTTCACACTTTTCAATCATGCATAGCTCAGGCATGTTGAGGGTAAGCTGTCGAAACGGAAATGGGTTTTTGAAATGAGTCTCCTTTCTCGTCAGGAAAAACTCGAGCATATCATTACGCCTGAAGGTGGGGAGCCCTCTTTCAAACTCAAAACTGGGAACTGGCTCCACACAGCTGTCAATAACAGATCTCCAATGGTGACAAACTTGACGACATCCCAGAAGGTCCTTCAACCCTAAATAAACTGCAATACAAGGAAATACCTGGAAATAGATGTACAATTAATTTAAAAGAGTGTTTAACAACTTAAACAGTAATATTATAGCTCACCTCTGCAAAAAGAACTGAAATGGGGCCATGTTTCCTCAAAATAATCCTCCCCCAGATTGAGTTTAGCTTGTAGCAGGTTAAAAAGTCAACAAGGTGGAGGTCATATGAGAAGAGTATTTGCTCCCAAATCTGGGACAAAAGAATTTGACTATTTTTTAATTCAAAAAAATAAATTATAATTGAATCTTTCTATTTACCTCGTCAGGGAGCCAAGGAATTTCCATTTTTAAACTGGGTCTCGTACGTAAGTGCACTTTCCTCTGAAATGGAATAAAAGTTGAGTGTAAATTTTAAGCTGGTGTGGGCTGCTCACTATTTCACAGAATGAAAGCACACTCATGTGTAGATGAGTCAGGAGCTAAATCCTTGAAAAAATATATTAAGCTTTCTGCACTCAAGGTTATTCCCGCTTTCATGTTGACATGCATATATTGATTTACAATCGTATAATATATAGATCCGCTGAAATATAGAGAACACTTGGTTAGTCATGCTTAAGCTTTGCTGAGAGAGCGGAGCTCTAGTATGCTTTTGATGTTTCCCTTCCCCTTTTTTCTCTCCTGTTTTTTGTCTCTCACCTCTCGCACTACAGTTCCGCAATCTTTGTCCTTCAATCCCGCTATCACTCAGAGGAACCATGCTGATTGGCCGCTATGGTCGCTAGTTATGATAGATTAGCATGGTAAATATATTGTTTAAAAATGTTATATTAGCTCGCAAAAGTGTTTTAACAGCGAGATTTTAAAATCCGCTGCAATTTGAGAGCTAACCCTTGTTACAAATTTATGATAACTCTGTCAAGATTTTCGGCAATTTAATGTATTTAGGATTATCGACAATTAAAGGAAAATTATGATTAACTTCAACAACAAATGTATGAAGCCTTGGCCCCGCCCTTT
>JAHZNA010001414.1:0-43178 GCA_027743935.1 Sinodicranocentrus sp. ZH6
AAGAAGGAACAATCAGGGCGGTTTTTCGAAGAGAAAAGTTGTTGACGCCCAAAATGTGACATACTGTCGGTGACACCCTTAAATCCACTTACGATTATATACATTTTTATGCACAATCTAGGTTACGCTTTATTACTCCTACCCTGTGCGTAAAGTACGTACAATATCAATGCAATTCAATTTCGCCTTCGGTCAAACAAATGTGCGCCAGGTATTCCGAGAATGCAGCTTTTATGGATGAGAAAATGGTAAATTATGTACGTTCATAAATACCTTCGACAAAACCGATTATAGCTGGCAGTCAGTTGGTTTTGGAAAAATCAGGTGAATTGAAGTCCCTCCCTGAATACAGTGATGTAAAGGTTTTTAAATCAAAAGGCTCGAATAAGTGTAATCATGATGAGTGTTTTTCCTGCATCACAGGGTCGTTTATAATTTCTAATGAGTTTAATCAGTGCCACATTGAATCATCCGATTTTCCTAATGCAGACACACTCTATGAAGTCCTTTGATTTCACCACGAGTAAATATTATAAGTATTGCAGCAAAGAAAAGCTACAGTACATTGCTTGTGGCATATTTCTCTTGAAAGGTAACGTTTCGTTCCCTGTGTAGTCACCATCAGACAGACTGACAGCTTTTCCCCTATTCACATGTTGACTCTCACAATTACTTAGAAAACTAATGAATGGCAATTCATACATGACGTTATTATCTCGAATTAACTTGATGCTTACTTATTCAGATCATACTTGGTTTTGTTGTTATTGTTTGTTCAAATGTATAACAAGCGGATCATGAAGCTATTGCATAAAATGCGTATCATACACTGAATCCTCTTTATTCTCCTGTCTTGTTCTTTCATTTTCCTGTGTAAATGACAGAGATTAACAAGTCTACCTTTGCATAACACCATTGAATAGAAGTATCAGGGAATGCTACGCATCAATGCATTTTAATATCTGCACCTGCAGCTATGGTTTTGTGGAGCGGATATATTCGCCTGGTTAACTCATATGAGATATGAGGTTCAAAAAGACTTTAAATGATTCTCCTTTTCAGCATATAATTGCCAATTCCCAGTTCTGACTGGCAGCTCGATACAGAGAGAAACGCAATAGTTTCATAATTCAAAAGACTTCGAAACTCCCTCATATCCTCAGTCCCCTATTTCGCCCTGAGCGTATGAAATCCAGCTTTCAAGATCAACCTTCCATTTATTCCTTTTCTTCCCTCTGGATCGGCATGTTAGAGTATTGCACAAATGTACACATTACCTGAGAGTGTAAGTAAAAGAACTACTGACATTGATCACCGGCTTACTATTATCATCATCCATGTTATTGCTATTAGTTATCATTGCCGATGATGCCAATACACTTTGATGTCGGCTTCCTTCATCCTCCTCCAGCCTGAACCTTTTTTTGCTGGTGTTTTTTTCCTCGGGTTAAAAATTCCCTCGTTTGAAAACTCCCTTTTCCATTTGTAATTGTAACTTCAAATTTTCAGACACATGGAGCCACATTTCTCAGCATATTTATTTTTCACGGGAAGTTACACGCAACTGATTAAAGCCTTTCTAATTTTGGTTGTAAGTATAATATTGAAACAAATACAGTTGGTGTAGCGGAATGTTTTTATAGAAAAAATCTGCTATGCATAAAGGCATAAACTTTCAAAGGCAAGCGTTGCATTATTGTTTTACGTACAATTTTATTTATAAAATTTCGACCAGAAAGATTTCCTTTCCTCAAATAGATTATTTTATCTCATTGTCAGATAACAAGACTGCGTAAAGTTTGCTGATTAATGGTCCACAATACCAACTGAAAATGAGGGTTTTTGTTTTTCAAAAAATTAAAGTAAGCAGTCGCATGGTGTGTACCATACGTAATCTTGAAATATATAGCAATGAGCTTCTGATAAAGTGATTAGTTTTTCTCAATAAGATTCCGTGCAATTGCGTGAGCTCATGCGTGGGAGGGGAAACCCAAGAAGTAAATAATTATCGACTATGTAATTACCACACACTGACTTGTGTAGTTTTTAAAGCGTGATTAAACCAACCAATGTCCAATACTTGTTTTTCCATTGCGTTTAAAAAAATTACATGTTTCGCGTGGATATTAAAACTTACACAGAAATGGCTGGTCAATGCAATGGTTAGCCAACTTGTAAAAATGTGAGCTGCAGTAATACTAACATGTGCATACTATATGGATATCACGTATCAGATAAAAATTGCCGATAACTTCCATATCTCAAAAACAATTAGATTACATTACACGAGTGTCTGTAAATTATTTAATCATCACTGATCCTCCCTGCTCCACAGATGAAACATAATAACAACTGAGGTAGCAGCATTTTGCAACAACCTTACCCTCCAACGTTTTTTGAATGCTGGATGGAGAATAAAGGGAAAATGAACGTAATGACTATTAAGTAGCCAAAAACCAGTTCTGGAAGAGTGAATGCGCGCTTTGACAATGTGTAGGCGTAAAATAAGCATTGAAAATAACAGTCTCTTGGGTTCAGCAATGTTGCACTTTTAGTAGAGGATTAGATCCTTAGCTAAAGTTTCTACATCCTGGTCAAACTGCATGATGAATGATGAAATTTATTCATCATAAGAAATTCTCTTAAGAGAGTGCCAATGAACTGGAGAGTTGGAA
The DNA here is from genome assembly GCA_027743935.1 of Sinodicranocentrus sp. ZH6. Classification (NCBI taxonomy): domain Eukaryota; kingdom Metazoa; phylum Arthropoda; class Collembola; order Entomobryomorpha; family Entomobryidae; genus Sinodicranocentrus; species Sinodicranocentrus sp. ZH6. The sequence goes on from JAHZNA010001414.1 coordinate 2,676, forward strand.
ACTTTGATCTTTTCAAGAAGAGGGCTGAATCGCTGAACGTTTTCCAAGTCAATTTCAGCTGGTCCAGTAGAACCCCTCCTGTTAAATAAATTGTAGTCGTATGGTAACTCAGACTCGGAAAATCTTTATATTTCGACAGATAAGTAATTTCCATTTGTCAAAAAAGATGGAGTACTTACTAGACCTAAAAGTTGTGAAAATGTTTGTATTTATCACGAATGGTAAATGATATACTTAATGCAGACATGCTTACATACTTGTAGATATTCCTCATGCCCATTCATCAATATGTGGGAACATAAACTTCCAATCTTTCCATTACTCGTATACCAAGGCATAGATCATGAAAAATTTGCAGATAATATGATTTTTATGCAAATACAGAATACAAAAGGTTTGTTACAGCAAACAAACAAAAAACTAGTGAGGGTAATGAATGCGTGTCAGAATTATTCATCTTAACTTCTTAATAGCATCAGGGGTAATAAATTTGTTTATTGACCATTAGTTTTGCAATACCACACCAATTATGGGTCCTACTTGACGCTTCTGCAATAAATAAGCTTAAGAGATTTGAATATGAGCAACGAGAAAATTGAAGAGGAATGCACATATATTCATAAGGATCGTTATGGTATAGTATAATTACTTACTTTAATTAGTGATTTTCCAAGTGTTTTCTTCCAATTAGCTAGATTAATTGAAGATTCAAGTTTGGTTGATGAAATATAAATTGAACAAGACTTCGTCAAATTTAAGCTTTATTTACTGATCTATAAAATACGTTCCAAATCTTTTTATTACTTTCTCTACTTTCTTCACCCTCAAAACATCCATACATAATATTACAATTGATTATATTTAACAATAAAGAATTTCATACTTTCATCCTTTGCTCTTTAAAATGAGCACATATTTAAACCGATGTTGAATTGATTTATTATGATTGGATTACAAAATGTATTTACGTTCTCAAAAAGTTTCTACCAATACAAACATCCCATAACAAACACCACTAGTGTGTGCATTACCATGAAGTTCTTAGCCCAGAACAAAAGCTACCTCCCGTCTTGAGAGACGAAAGTAGGTACTCTCACACATCACTCGGCATTTTCTTTCCCACGGCTGGATTACTTTGCTCACGAAGAGTTTTTTTTATCTTATGGCACTTCGTTAGTCACAATCTTTGCATTACCGATTATGTTCCTTTCCTAACGAATGGAAAAACATCTTTTTGGCAATTAACTCATTTCAATGGGCAGTCACATTTCACATATTATTATAAGAAGCTGCGTGAAGTAACGACCGCACCGCATCATCGCCTCTCTCTCTTCATGGCTACAAAAAGCAATTCGTTTTATCGCTTATACATTACGCCTCGTATCGTCGTCCTATCTCCCTCTACTCCATTCCACACAAAAAACAACAATCCACCATAACCAACCGTTTTTTCCTGCTGCTGGCCAACTTCCCATTTACTTTGTCTGCCAAGTAAAACGTTTCATTACTCACATTTTTGAAACTACCCTAAACGCTCCTTGTTCACGGCTTGAAAAGAGATTTAAATTTCAGATGTGTCAGCTTTGATTTCTCCTTTCTGCAATTTGCTATATCGAATTGTTGTGAGGTAAAAAGTCTTTAGTGGCTAGTATCCTATAATATATAGGTTTCCCTTTCTATCAAAGTATATGCAAGTAATATGCTTTCAAACATTAGAACGTATTTGAACTGCCAAGATATTCAAGTAGATGTATATTTACACACTGTTATAAAAATGAAAAGAGTAAAGAGCATGCGGGGAGGTCGAAGGTTATATTACCTGTAAATTGCATAAAGCGCGAGGAAACGTGCATAGGATGGTTTTTAATGACAAGCTGATTGTGAATGTGCGGAGCAGTTATCGTTCTTGATACAAATGGTGTACCGCAATGTATACTGAAAAGCTAAGGGATGCTTTTGATCAAACGAATTAAAACGGTATAATATATTGTTGTTTATTGTGGTGACTTGAGTAGCCCCTTTTCAGTCACGTAGGTATGAGCTAACATATGTACACGGATTTATGTAGGTAGTAAAATTTATTGATGTGCTAGCTGATACAAAGTCCTGAAAAAGAATGCTTATATGAAAACATGTAGTATAAAAGGTGCTAGTTAACTTGCTAGACTTAATGCTATATCTCAATTTTTAATATTTGCCCTACCTTTCCTCCTTTCCTTGTCTTGTTTCATTGAAACAAAAAAAGTTGATGATACTGATAGACAATTTTTACGTTATTCTCTTATCATAATCATTATCATAGGCGGAATTATCTGGCTGCTGGCTGGGTTGCAGTCTTGTTGATTGACTGACTAGGTTATCAGTTATTGTGAAAATCTTTGAGCACATTCTCAGGAATGACAGGGTGAGGAGGGAAGACTGTCTGAAGAAAGCTAAACTGACGGTTGATGATGATGCTTCAATTTACTTGTAAACAACTAAACTAGGAGACATCTTGGACGGGACTCACTGACTGTTGAACAGGCCGGAGAACTAGATTTTATTCTGAGATACTATCATCATCATCAACAAAATACAAAACTTGCCATGCTATTTTTCTCAAGCTCTGTGTATTCCATTGTTAAATTATAACTTCCTAGTTGAAAAACTAATCAATGGGAAAGCTACAAGGTTACTATTAAGGATCCCACGTAAAGTGAATGGATTCCATGTCATCATTTTCCTACTCCCGATATCACATCACGGGTGGGTGCATTTTACTGCGTAGGTTCTCAATTCTCTGGAGATTCTTTTAAAGTGTTTTTTCTCTCCTTTCAAACCTGTTGTGTCCTTTATAGTTGATAAATATTCAGATAATAGTTATTAGAAAATAATATATGAATTCCCCTTCCTGAAATTCCATGACTGATATATTGTGTTTCTCCACCTTTGCCAAGGCATACCTCTTCCTCGGGCGGATTCGCTGATTGTATTAATATTCTTCTGTGGCAGCTCGTAAAACACTATCGGTGAGTGGAAAACAAGTAAAAAAAGTTAGAAAGATGCTCCCTTTTCTTTAGCCGTCATTCTGTCAATCATTTTATGTTCTTTTGATGATTGGCCATAGTGGATCCATTACGAAGGTCGGTTTTTTCTGTCTTAAGTCGTTCTCCTCCTCTGATTGAGAATATTGCGTACAGAACTGATAATAAAATGAGCTTTGTCGAGATACATATCTACAAGGATGTTAATCGCATACATTTTTGGGTTTGTGGGGAAATATATGCCCTCATATTTCTTGTAAAGTCTTTTCGCTAGGGCTGCTATGGCATGTAAATGTCTGCAAAGGGTGGATACCACCAAGTCAGAAATTAACAATCACTGTCTACCATAAAGTTGGGAACACACGTGAAATCCAATGTCGCTATTATTTCTACATATATCATGATTATTGATGAGAAGAAAACGTGCGTAATACACAGGAGATCATATACAGGAGGAGGATGATGAGAATGCCGAATTAGCTGTTTAGAGGATCAAAAAAACGACTACATGTGATTGCACGCTAATGGACACAATTAAAGTCACATACGTCTTGTATCTAATTTACTTCTCATAACGAATGCGCATACATATATACAAATAGTTTATGTTCGTTTATAAGTACAAATATGTATTTGTCCTCTAGACGGGATTTCATATTTCGACCGTGTCATATTCACTCGCTCTTTGAATTTTGCATATTATATTGCGTGCTGAGTTTTATCGGGCGTGTCCAGGTAATATTTGAAGAATAATAGAGCTGCTCTTACATCAGGAATGACATATATACCCAAAGAGTAAATATTGTACATGTGTGTGAGTAGCAAGAGCCTTTAGTGTGCAAGAGTCACGTTGAAAGTTGAACAAATTGTGCGTGGGATGTGGAGTAGATGAGGTTTGACTTTGACAGAGTCGCAATACAACGTAATAACGACCAACCGAGGGAAACTCTAGCCTGAGTTGAGTGGAGCCAGCAGTCATCATCTTCGATAAACTAAAGCATAAGGTAAAGAAGAGTGTATGAATGAAGAGGGAAATTTTGGTGGTTGATAACATCTCCTTCAAGAGATCTTCTTACGCCCACGCGCTAAACGAGTTGCAGTGCAGTAATTGACTTTTTTATTGTATTTATGCATAGCGCGTTTGCATCAGGAACGGGTTGAATATTGTATATCCTTGTTGTATTTTTTATATCAAAGTGCGGCGGAAGACAAATCAAATAAATTATCGAGGATTCGAATAAATATGTAGTAAAGTAGAGAAAATATGTGCTGTAAAATCCTGTGGTTGAAGATAATATAGACGAAATATCCACCAAATGCCTATTCACAATCCCAATGACTTTACAAAGTAGACAGTCTATAATAACCAGCCACTAACTGTGAGACAAGATACAAGACATTGTGGCTATTACGAAAATTGTTGGATTTCATTTTAGAAAAAGTTGTTGGACTATGGAGGTAGGGTTGAAATAACTTTATTTATTTGCCAAGAAAATCGACTAAAATCTCAGGAATCAGGTTTTACTTGAACAGCCCACAGAGCAACTGGTTGCTGGAACCCGGGGGACAACCTCCTCCGCTCTTCATACCAAATGCTACCGCATCATCAGGTGTTAATCGTTCCACTGGCTGGTTTGCAAGACTGCCTGTGTGTCTTCAATTTAAAGTAATGATTATAGGCTGCAGCAATAAGAAAGCAAAAGCAAGTAGACTTGGGATGAATGTAGTCAAAACTTGTAATGATTAAGAAAATTCCAGAAGTCCCAGTTTTTTTCTTCCTTTTGCATCTACGGTTGCTGATTATGCAAAATAAAATGATTAGAATTGAAGAATAAAATCAAATTAAATATCGTGGGGTGTAATAAGTTTGGAAGAGTCTTGTTTTTCTACTTTGAAGAAAGAGGATACTACGTAGTAGTTTTTTAGTCTTTATGTTTTCCATTACGATACGCATAACAGTACAATTAATCTATAAATATAGTCCTTTAAATTCAGGAAGTTGTACTGTGAAAAAAAAACTTGTGTTATGAGTACACGAAGAAGTAATTAACTTTGTTAGTTAATCGATCTGGTTACACAAGATTCAAAACTTGTTCAAATGAGAAGAATGAGATGACCAACTAATGTAATAATTTAGATATTGCGATATGTTCGTATATGTAGATATACTTGAACATTTAGTTGTTATCACTGATTTTTTCAGCGCTGATTTGATCACCTAATTCAAGTACCTAGTGAGTATGAATAAAAATACATACATATGCCTGAAAAATCCTCAAAACCAAAAAAGTATGCCTGAACTGATCAAACGCATGATTCAAATGTAGCATGTGAGGGATTTCCACTCTAGCGTTGTCAAACCAAGAATGAGTCTAAAGTAACTCAACACTTTCATTCAAACCTGACCCAGGTAAAGTACATCAGTGTCAACTACACAGCTTGATCCCACCTCTGAACATGATATGATTTTGTATTCACAAGTCAGCTACCATTATGAACTTTATGATTTAATGTGTTGCATACCTCTACACACCTTCATTGATGCACCCTGAATACTCCAGAACTAGAAGTTTGAAGAATGCTCGGTAAGGCATGCTTTTAACTTATACTACGACTTGTGCTGTGTATAAACATTTAAGGATCTAAGGTTAATGATAAATGTATGCACTTGATAATGCCCTTGGTTTCTCAGGATGTCCAGTGTTACTCGTAGATTCTTTTCCTTGACATAATGCACGTCATCATATTCATCAGGTGCGCAGGAGCAAGGGAGAAGGCTAGCGACCACAAATACAATCATTACTTTTCAAAAGCGATCTTGTATTTCATCTCTTGCATTCCTAGTTGACTTTTCAAGAGGGTGAATGGAATTTCAAGAAATATTCCAATTATTCTTCTCGTGAATGAATAACAAAATAAACGTTTAAATGAATACCCTCAAAACTGCATATTGCATGCAGTCACAAAGCACACAAATGCCTAGTCCTACATTCACATTCAGCATTGTATGTTTTTGAAATTCTATGCAATGACATTCTCATAATAACATTTGAATGGAATCCCTGACATTTTAGGGAGTGTTCGTCATCATCATCTCATAATCATCTGTCTTTTATTCTTTATTTCACGAGGAAAAAATTCTAGATGAAACTTGACGATTTCACTTGTCAGCAAGTTAACATCATGTCGCATCGTGGGCAGTATGTACGAATTCAAAATAAAAAGGAAATCTCGTATTGCCCAACTAATTTACATTTTAGCTGTCAACAATATCAATTTCAAGACTGCTCACCAAAAAGTAAAAATACGATTTCTGGATTAAACAAGGCCAAATTATCTGGGTCGTGATTTGAATACAAAGAGAAACAGTGCAAGTGCAAGAATAAGTAGTTTTACATTCAGATCCATCTTAGCAGCTGAACTAAATAGGCTGTTTTTTTAGCTAAATTAAATTTGTGCTTTACTTTTTCTCCCACAAGGATAAAATCTTACACGGAATCTTATTCTATAAGACATGTCGAAGAGTGATAAATATGCAAATCCTCCCATTTTTATCGTTCTCTGAGAGTAAATGAATGTCATTGCAGCAACAACCTGAAAATAAAACGAGCAAATAAAATCAAATGGTTGCTTTTTGATAAGGAGAAGAGCTACAGTGTTAATATTATTATTCAGGATGAGGCAACACATTTGAAATGAGGTTTGATTAAATTCATACAAAACAGCAAACTAAACGAATGTGCCGTATCCATCCTCGATGGATTTAGGTAGTCCCATTCACCTCTCTCTCTCTCTTCTGCATCAAGCTACGGCTACGTAACAATTTCCTTACGTAACAAAGGTGTTCAACGTGTTCTGGAAAATATCGGATTGATAAAATGGATCCTACAAAATGTACAACTTTTGTTGCAAAGCGAATCAAGTTTTTTTTCCTGACAGACAGATCATCCCATGTACCCTGCTGGACCACAACAAGACATACATGACCTTCACGAGAAATGTACTTTATCAGTTTGAATGCAATATTCCTCCATTTACTATACTACTACGTGTATCGAAAGGTTGACAAGGAAAGGAACATTTTTTCACCTTGGATTACATTACTTCTTCACAAGTAGAACTAGAATTTTTTCACGTGACTTTCAACTTTCAACCTCCACCAGCAAGTAAACGTAGAGTACAAGATCTCATACATTTTTCTTTTCCCTTCTCGTCTCCATTTATTCTTGGGGTCTTAGCACACGGAGGATTAATGGCTTTTGATCCATTAGCAAGCTTTTTTCACATTTACAACTTGCTTACATTTACTTTAACCATCAGCATCAGCTCAACCTCACGAGATGAGCACTACTCACCTTTGATATTTGCTCCATTTGTAATGAGCAGCTCTATAACAGGGTAGTACATTGTTGAAACGTTTATTGTTACAGATGAGACGATGTTTGTTTGCATAAGATGAAAGTGCAAGTTGTTAACTTGATATACAAAGAATGAGTGTGATGATGATTGTTGTGAATTCTTTGGGATTTACTTTGCTGAACTTACAACCTCTACTCATCTCACAGCATGGCTACTTCTACTGACAAGTCAACTCTAGAAAGCAGAAAAAGTTTAAGATATTCTTGAGACAATCTTAATGTATTTTCCTACTCTGTGCTGCTTTTCGTTTGGGGATATTGCTACCAGAGAGCTAGCTGGATGTTCTGGTACTACTGCTGTTCTACCGTTTTTACTACTGCATTGAAACATGTTGATAAATTAGTTGATTTTTAAATGCTCTTCCATCAAAATCAAATAGGTATGCATGATGCATGCATCAACAACAGCGACTCACTTAGCGAGAGCAAAAAGCGACTGGATTCCCGGCATTTTGTGTTTCTTACGTGGAACAACCTTTCCCTTTGATATTTCAAAAAAAGTACTCCTTTACCTTGCTGAGGACTCGCAGACAAACACACAAGACGAGTATCTTGAGTAATGCTGCTAGTGGCTGGAGGCACATGAGATTTTTCATCTCTCAAATATGCTGACATTCCAAAATTGTTTTTTTTATTTTTCGACGTCATCATCCCAGTCCCAGAGCAGCATCCTAGTAATAATACACGTCTTTTACATCCCATCTTTGTGGTATTATACACATCGATAAATGTAATGTAATAAGGATTTAAAGAAGATATCATTTTTCAGCTTCGTTCATCACACAAAACTCCCTGAACTTCTTTTTTCCATGTGAATACCTATGCGCAGCTGATAGGGATGATGATGAAGACTAGAGTCCACTGACTTTTGTGTTTGAATGTTGATCTGCGCTTCACGACACCATCACCACTGCTCACCGACTTAATGAGTCTATTAGCAAATTAAAATTCATTTGCCTTTCCACATCCCTTTCAAAGCTCTTCATCAACTTGCTCAAAAGAAGAAAGACAAAAAAGTCGGGAATCGGCTTGTTCATCGCATTGCATTCGTCTTACCTCTTCACTTTTTACCCGCTCAGCTATCCAAAAGCTCATTGTGACTCTGAAAAGTAATCTTGAGATGAAGTATGTGGAAGAAAAAGAAAGGAAAATGTATGTATTTTGAAGGTAGGCATTACTAGCATAGTATTGCTTTTATTCTCAGCATAATATATGTATACCCACGTAATATGCTTCTCATTCTCCACATTTTTATTGTTTGGGCTAAATTGTTTTAAAAAATGACCCATCAGCTAATGGCTTTCTATGTTACTTCTTATCATTTTGGATTTTTTACGCCCTTGCCACCAGCACCATGCATTGGGACTGTGATAGCATTACAATGTATCAACATCATCACCAGCAGGATATTTGTAAGTTGTAAGTGAGTAGGCAGACGAAACAATATGAACTGTGTTGTTACAAAAGTAAAAATCATAATATGCTTCAGGGTCTTCATCTCTTGTGTTGTGACTTTGGCAAAGAGAGATTCAAAGAGAGACGAGACAGGGAATCAGACAGACGGTCGAAATTCGATTTCTTTTATTATGTTGGGGTTTGAGCTCTTCCTTGAGGTTGCAATAACATGCCAGCGAATCAGCTTCTGTTGATAATTCTGAGTGTTTTATTGCTTTTCGAACTACTACTCGTGTTGTAAAGACACTTTCATACGTGGCAACTTGTCACAATTTTCATCACTGGAAGAAAATTTCCTCGTGTACAGTTCTTGCATTATGGTAGAATATTTAGGGCTGTTTTTTAAAAGAACTTAGGACTGGCTCACGTTTTTTCAAGATTAAGATGTTTTTGGCGCATTTTAAATGTTTAATGAAAAAACAATATTTAATTTGTAAGTCGGTAAAATTGTTTTTCGAAATATGTAACTGATTGCCCATCAAATAAAAGATGAAGACGAAAAGGGAATGTGAAAATGTGTACAACAAACAGAATTGGCAATATTCGCCGGTTTTGTAGATGGACATTTACAGTGTTACTCTGGTTTAGTCATTATCATTATGCACCAGACAAATTAAACCTGAAACAAGACCTACATCAGCATAGTAAAAAATTCTACAACCTCGTCTCTTAAAAAATACGCTATAGCATGAGAAATGTGAAATACACATTTTCCTCATCACAAATACAATCAGGTATTGTCCTGCGTAGTTTATTGTAGAAGCATAATACATTTAAAGATGGGACTCAAGATACGATCAACTTAGAACACGTCCTTACTCCAATGTACCCTTTCTTATATTGTTATGTCCTTCAAACAAGCTAGAGTCAAACTAGCCCAACGAAAGATCTCAAATTGCCTTTCGCAGGACACCCTGCTGGAGTTCCAGGGTGCTTTCATGCTGCGCTCACCCGGAGAGGTGTGCTCCAAGTCTAAATACTAGTTAGCGCACCTACATGTAAACTAACATACGACGTACTTGTATATAAAAAAAACTTTTTTTCTGACAATTGAGTAACAAGCCAGTGTGATATGAGCCACCTCACTGTTACACTCACGCTGTCCGAATGTCCATCAAGAAAAATGATACGATATTTAACATTACCTTTGAAATGAGAGATTCTCTGACTGATTCGCATTCCCGGACAAAATCTCTGTAAAAACTCTCTCTGATAGGAATCTCCTTCTCAGTTGAAAAATGAAAATTCGAAGTAATAATATTGCACGTCTACCTCTCCCTTTACTGCCCCATGATGAAAATGAATGCTCATCGCTTTAAATTGCTAAAGAATAACAATTTGTAATAATAAAAAGGAATACCAGTTCATTATTGCTGATACTTTTTTTCTCTCTCTCTCTTACATTGGCTTCCCTGCCGGAAAAAAGTGTAATTGGGCTCAAGTGTGAGGTCGTGGGAAATGCGAAAAAAGCTTTTACTCATTCAACTACCATTTAAACAAGGTAGTTATTCTAACGATGGAGGTAGGCAAGGCAAGTCAAATCTATTTTGATACACCCATCACATTCATATATCACTTCACTCACCTGTATCATTAGGATTATTGTTATTACGAAAAAGAAATCCTTGCCTTTCATCACAACAATAAACGTCAGAATGTTTAGTGAGTTAAACTAGACGAGATAGAGATTGAATTTAATTTGGACTGCGTAAGCGAAAGTGAAGAATACAATTTTCAATAATAATATTTTTGTTATTAAAACCATTCAACCTTGAAGGAACTCTGTTTTCCTTCTCCATAAGTGTACAATGATATACCTAGATTTGAATTGAAAGATTTTATAGGGCACTTTGTGTTCCTTTATGAGAGAATAAAGATCATCTTTTGCTCAGTAATAAACGTGGATATTATGATTATTACGGGATTTTACGGTTGGCTAACCACACCTCGATGGACTTAACTAAAAGGGTCTCTCCTTAGTATAGTTTACACTTGGTTAAAGTGTCTGAATTTATTGTGGACTGCTGGCGGCTTTTTTATCCTTGATGAAATAACATGCCACACCACGGCAAAAAATAACCAGCCTGCTTTTAAAGACGTGATTTTTTACGATGATGCAAAAATCCATGAAATATACAGCTATCTAGCTGTTCATGCTTGAATGACTCACCTTGTGAGACCCGACCTAAAACAAAAACAAATTAAAGTATCTATAAGCTTAAATGACTCTTTGGTTTTTTTCTTACTTGTCCGTTGTCTTTCGAGCCTCATTACAACTTGATGGTTGAACATCCCCGTTCTTGAGAAAGAGTGAACGGAACACATTTCTAAGAAGATGAGAGGGAAGAAAAATTACGTAAAAAAGATTGCATTATGATTCCATCTCATTCTCGAATCCTCTTCAAGAAGATAATGGGGAATGACATATGACAAGGTAGAGAGCGCCTTGGCATAAAGTGTGGTAAACGAAGCGCATAATGAATAAAAGAGTTGGTCATATATAACTAAAAAAGAATATTATTTTATGTATGAGCAAAGTTGTAGTTGAGAATTTCCAAGAGCTACAATAACAGCAACGACTTTTATTGTTCTCTCTGTTCGTTTTCTCCTTTTCATTCCGTTTGCTGAGGTGAGCTCGTTGTCATTTCATGTTCATAAAGGATATTACAATGCATAATGGCCTGCGATACCGGTACACCTCCTTGGAAGAGGAAAAATGGGTAAAGGGGTAAACTGGTAATGTTGACGAGATGAATTGTTATAAATGTTGTATGATGCACTTTAAGTAAAAGCTTGTATCACTATCATCCACGTCATGATCTCATGATAATCTTCATCACAATAATAATTAATATGATCATTTTATAACTATTCTGTATCAACATATACTGCATTTATGCTTGGATTCTTATACGGCTTTGTATTTCATAGGAGGACCGCCAACTATGACTGTTGATTTTATGTGGCGCTATTAAAACTTGTGTGAACTTTTAATCCATATTATGTATATCATTGCACATAAACGTTTACCTTTTTCATGGGCCATTTCTCATTTTAAAGGGTGAGCAGAGACGAGATTGGAGAAGAATGGCTGTAAAAAATGCCGAAATGAATAGAAAAGTGAAAAGTAAGAGTAAGGGTGAAAAGAGGTACATCCCTGTGAGTTCATTAAATACTTATAAATTTCTTTTATAACGCAGACTCTCATAAAAAGAATAGGTATGCTTGCTTATTTACTGAACGAATATTAAGTAGATGTATACGCACACAAAAAATGCATGAAAAACAATGAAAAGAATGCAAGATCTCGTCATAATAATTTAATAATAATATAAGCCATCTTCTTATGGATGTTGATAATAATGCTTTATTTACTTTTGGACTTAGATGCACGCAAAGAAAAAATGCGTTATGTATCTTCATGGATCCTGATGCTGTAACGCAATTTTTAATCTTCTAATAATATAGCATATTTAAATGCATTGCTACTCTCCTAATCTCTCAGCATATTGGAAATTTATTCTTTTCTGAAATTCAATTAAGTTTACGATGATGACTAGCATGCTTTTTCCGTGTTTATAGCTGACTAAATGGATAGAATGGAGGAGAAAAAAAGTGAAATCATATGTGAGTGTTCGTCAAGGAGCATACTATTTACATAACAGTTGTTAAGCTGATTTGTAGTGGTTGTACGGAAGTTATTTTTACGATGGTGGCCCAAGCAGGTGACATAAACTTCACACAAGTGCATCCAATTTGAACATGGACACTTGTGCAGACAGAAGAGAGTGCGTGTGGTTTTGAAGATTTTCACAGTTCATTAGACAATGAAATGTTATATTATGCGTTGCACTTTGTAACACTTTTTTTGTTCGGCAAAGGGATTTCTCGTGGCGAACCGTCTACTTGGGTCTTATATTTTTTTACAGGTTATTGATGGGACACAGTTGGCACCTTAAGTTAACACTCGGTTATTCTACTCATCCATGAAAATGCTAAATTATTGTTTTCATTTTTCAAAGAGCGAAACATCCAAGCCATAACCACCGTCTATGACATAATGACATGTGGCACCACGCATAACCACCACTTGTGGCCTATTGACCAGGTTGATGTTTAGGAAAGTATAAATGAAATTGCATTTTATGTTTGTGTACATTTCATATTATTGTTATTGCAGTTGCAGACAAGAGTCTGTTTTTTTTGTAAAGTCCATCTGCGTTGTTTACTTTCAATTCTATTCCAATTCCCCACAGTTTACTTACACTTCCATTATGCAAAATTTAAACAAACATTTTTAAACACAAAGAGCATTTACTTACTGTGGGAAATCACACTTTCACCGTCTCATTAATTTAGGAATTCCAGCAATCCCAAGAGAATAAATGCATTTTATACCATGTGCATGCATGACGAAAAATTACCTATAGTTCTGGGTATTTACATTTTAAAAGGAATACGATTATATTTTATCTTCTGCGATGCTTAAGATTCTTTATTTTTATTGCTCTACATGATACCGTTATAAGGGGCTTTGGATTCCAAAGCGTTATAAGTCAATTAGCAAATTTAACAAGCAATCTCAATATTGCATACAAAAAATATGCAGCACAAGCGGTTTTATAGAATACGAGCATTATGCTTCAAACAATTTGTGTAATTTTATGTGAAATCGCTCACTCTCCTCTCGACACAAGTTTCACGTCAGGAAAGCGTGCGAACACGTCTTTTATTGTCTGTTTATGTACATGCGTATGTGTACGAAACATAATCAGAAAAATCTTGAGTTAGTTACCTTCAAGAAAGCCGAAAGCTAAGTCAGCGATCTCATTCATTTCATGACTTTTCAATTTGCTTTAAGACATGCCGCAACACAATATGTGCACAAAGTACATGTCTTTCAGATAAGTATAATGTTTAGATATATAAAATGTAAAGGTGTGTGTGTACATAATATCCTTATACCCTGCTAATCAGCAAATACTTGCCTTACATGTAGATTGAATGCTATCACACGACATGCCTTTGGTTGTTAACTCTCGATTTAACATAACAGTTAGCTCAAATAAAGTCAATACTTTCTGACAGCCAATCTTGTTGGCAGACACCTGTCTTCATGGGGTATTGTGAGGTAAATAGATCAAAATTGATGATTCTACCTGTACTCAAGGTATCTTTACTCTTGTCCGAGTGGAAATTCATTTTGACATTTTTATCATCGCTGAAAACCAACACTTTATAAATGTAAATTGCCATGCAAAATACAGTTGACGGTGCGTTAAAATGTTAGCTTTTACTTTTACTGTACAGCTTTATTCCACACTTTTACAACTGTATGGTATTGTTGTAATTTGGTGAGAGCTTTGTTGACTTGTCAAAATATCATCCTTTTTAAGATCACACACGCCGAGCGTTCACTATTTCACCTCGATCCAGTTGCATATTATTGATTCTCTTGAATTGGAAGCATGCATAGCGGTACTTTTCTCAAAAATCACTCCGTTTGCTAGCGAGTGAGGGTGATATTTTGATAGAAAAAATCGTGTAAAAAACTACTTACAATTGGTAATAGAGCGTTCATCTCATGCTCATCTTTCCATTTATGGCTATCTTACTGACAAATGCACTCTACATTGATCGATTGCCTAATGCATTCATCTTGCTAGCATAAACGCAATATGAATATAGCCTTTACAAACCTTACAATCTTTCACAACCGCTAAACTTCACTCAATCTTCATTCCACAACTCATTATGTAATTACTTGCAAAAAAATTGGATTGCATCTTTCCTAAGCAAAAGTTTGCATTTCTGCATTTTCCCCATATACTAGTGCATTTTTTCAAAAATTTCCTTGTGACAAAATTTTGAAGAGGAAGAGGAAATGTTGAATGTTCAGCCAATTTGCAAAATGTATTCATTTCCAAATTACAGAATTAAAAAAAGTTTGTAGAAAGCAGTGGCAGTATTTTAAATTTTGATGCGGCAATAATAAGTACGGAAATTTTAAGTTGATCTTTTATCTGCTGGACAAATTCGTTGGAAATCTTGAATATATTGCAGCTGATGCATACGCGACAGCGTGTTGCATGCATTTTATTCAACAGCATATGTAAACTGCACACTGCATTATGCAAAGATTATGAACACTGCACCTGTGAAAGAAAGTGAACTCGGTTAGTTATGTTACATGCACATTTTGTATTGTATGGAGCTAACAAGTGTCCATATTTTATGGACTTTTTCTAGCTCAGGATGAGCAAGTGCATTCCAAGAAGAATGAATGCAGCATGATGTGATTGCATTCTCCGTATCCGTAGTTTGTTCCTCCTTCACCTCACACAAACCCAAACGAACTTGTGTACATGTATATCAATGCAGTCGCTCAATACGGCGTTGATGTCCATGTACGGTGTGAGGCATAAAATGGAAGTAGGATCTGTTTAAGGAAATGCAATAAAAGTGGAAGAACCTTGCTGTTTATTGTTTTTCAGTAACGTAACCACATGCAATGTACGCATTTATTCACCGACAATAAAGATTTTTTTCATCTTTTCCACTGCACAAATTTATGTTATCAACTAGTGCTGATTGCACTTGTAAATGTAAAGTCACCGAGTGACACATTTACCCCTTACGCAATATCCAGTTGTAAGGAAGCACCCCTTTCGTTTACGAGCTCACATTCGAATCCGTCAAGGACGAAAATAACCTTTTCATCATGAGAGAAAAAAAGACAAATAAATATTATGGTTGTTTTGTATCAGAGACAGGGTAATATTGATTACTTTGACAAGTAGGCCATTGAAGTATTGGCCATTCGCAAAATCCTGTCATCCACATTCCCAATAATGATCCATTCATCAATGGCTTTATGTTAATGGTGCAATATACCACCATAATTGATAACATAAAATATCATTTTCGTCTTTTATAATGATCCGTTCAGTTGTTAAAAATTCTCTTTGCAAAACAATCCAATATGGCTGTTGATCAATGATGTACAAGCAATTTTCGACGGTGAATGACCATGTCTACATTTTTACAGGAGAATAATAGCATTTAATATATCTCTCCCCTGAATGTCTAGTCATTCATTCAGGATAATTTTTCACGATACGATAGCCCCAGTCAGAGAAACCAAGATGGCTGATTTGCTGTTGCAAGCATTAAAGCAACCAAGCGTGTAATTATCTCTGAGCTATGCTTGTAGCACTGTCTATAAAACACCATTATCATAGTCTTCATTAGTTCATCACAACAGGATTTCCTAATCACCTTTGGCAAGACCACATTACATTCAACAGCTCTATAGTCCTTTGCAGTGAGCTGAATAGACATTTTTTATTTAAACATTGCAGTCGTATATTATAACCTGTCCCTATATCACATCATCGCTTAGTTTTTTTCTCTATCACGTAATGCCTATGGTTATTATACGCCTGTCATATATTTGTACTCGGGATAGGGAACATGTTCTCTAATTTTGCATTGTAAGAATGTCTATAGCTGCTATTATCATCAAAAACCAAAGAGGGGTGGAAAGACTCAGTTTTCACACCTTAATAATTCCAATTTGACATAGAAAAACGAGTAATTTGCATTTTCTTTCGAGAGTTAGAGAACGAGAGATGTGCTACACGTGTCGCACCTTCAGGTTTTAGGTTGTAAACAATCATACAGTGCACATGCATATAACATTAACATAGTCTCCTCTATATTTTCTAATGTTTAAAACTTCAATTTATTCAGCAACATGGGTTTGGCGCACAGCTATTAGGGTAGAGGAAGAATTTCGAAAATCAACAAAAATTTACTACACGGAACAATAGGGAAGACGACTGGTGTTAGTCTAACAATGAGGTGGTGGCTGGTAATACTTACAAGATTCATTCTACACAGGCGACAATTTTTTTCTCTCATCATCATGTAGTCTTAAAATTTCTTGAAAATGAATTCAGCAGAGAATTACTGTCGTCTTGTGTGTTTTTCACTCAATGTGTAAAAGCTGAATGTAAAGTAAATCTCAAGTTATGGACACAAGTGGCCTTTAAGCGTCCTTGTCTCCTTCTTGAAACTCTCGAATTGTCACTTGAAGAAAATACGCGTCATCACTATTTAGAATTTTAGAATGTCAACTGCCCCCACTGAAAAAAAAAGTATAAGAGAATCAGCTACTGTTTGAGATGTAATGGCACTAGCATTAGCCTCCATCCACGCATGTTTTTTGTTAGTTTTTAATTCCTCCATTGTTCATTCATTTTTACTTTAAAAATCCTCACAACCTCAAAGCTCAAAGTCATATGAAAAAAACAGAGAGAAAACACTACATGAGAGTTTAGCACAATAAGTAGATTTGATTTATTCTGATAATAAAATTTATTTACCTGTGTGTTCTGGAGCTAATTCAAGGTAAGCAATTAAAAGACTGGTTGACTTGTTGGAGATCTTTGTGAAAACTGCAATTTACCTCCACGCAAACTCATTAAAAGCCAAATTCGTCCTTTCAAATAAAGTCGGTCACTTGGGCATATTCGTTCTAAGCCATTTCCCTCTGTGAGATTATACGTGTACATAGATATTTAATGTCATTTTGATTAATTTTTATTAAGTTGTGTAGTAAACTTGGTGGAAAGGCGAGTGGGTTAAATTACGAGCATTGTCATATAACGGCTATTATTAAGAGAAAATGCTTGCGCATCCACTGCTCCAGACTTGTTGTGCTACAAACGTGATCGAAATATCGAAATGATGAACAGGATCGCTGGCAGCTGTCATACCGTCAATCATCGCTTCAGCGTTTAGAAGCCATGAGCGGTGCTGAATTTGAAAGTATTCACTTGTATAAAATCGCATATCTGTGCATGAACGTGTAAACAATGGTTTTGTGGACGTCGTCACTAACGAACATATCATGTTTTAGTTGTTTTCAATGTCCAAATGTAGAAAGTAGGATACGCTAATTAATTAAATTGATATTACTTTATGTCACTTTTCCCACATTTTAATTTGTAACATTGCTGCTTTTAATTGTGATTTAGGGGTTTCGCGATTATTGCGTTGCTTCAAGTTTAAGATAACCATACTTGAAGTTGATGAAGCGTTTTTATTGATGTACGTATATGGTAAATTACTAGAGAGAAGAAAAGATTATTGTGAGAAGAAGAGATTATTCCTTTTTCATCTTTTATACATTTTCCAACTGCTGCATTACTGGTGCTCATTGTGAGCGTGAAATTCACTGCTTAAAAAAGGTTTCTTATACGGATTCGAGTATATCAGTAACACTGATAATATTTGTCTGTTTTTGGAGGATATTATATCTCTTAGGAAGAAGTGACATCTTCGAAAATAAGACAATGCAACAGTGGTCCTGTGTCTCGGTGGATGCGGATTGCATTAATTCAGTGGAGGGAAAGAAACTTGTCCTCCTTTTTATACAAGATGCATTGGCCATTTTAAGAGTGCGTAGGAGGAGGAGAGGAATATGTGCACATCAGATAGAGGATCAAGAACTGGTGTACTGGATTTTTAAAGAGTTTCTCGTTGTCAACTTGGAATACTTTATTTGTTGTCGCTAATGTTCCAAACCAGTTTGCCAACGGAGTTTGAGAATGTCACTGTGGCGTGAGGAGAATAGTCGAAATAGCTGTGCAGTATTAAATGTCAACTTTGCTATCATAAAATATAATTCATTTCTAAATTTTAGACCTTTTAAAATAATCGGAAGCTAATCTATGGTGGGCAGCTTTGTAGACAGCAGTTTAGTTGAGAACGGAAGGGTGACTTTGAATGGATTCGGCTTCATAAAAAAGTTAGATAATAGCTGTAGGGTTCGGAATGTGCGTCACGCGTATATTATGTAGCATTTCTATTCAAAATAGAATTCTCTCTGATCTCTTGGGATTTTATCGCACAATATGTTCCGCTTTGTCGAATGAATGGGGCTTATAGGTTTTTAATGTGCTGCATTTGTGAAATGCTACGAGTGTATTTTGTCGGCAACTCTGTTTCGGTCAAGAATGGGTCAAGAAGTGTTTGTTATAATTTGAGAAAATGATGATCCCGATTCGACTCGGTTGATACCTCACACAAACTATGCATTATGTAAAATTGAGCAATTATGTGTAGATGATTACAGGATAGTGGAGACCACAGAATTTCTGGGTTGTATATGGCATTTCTTTGGCGTTAAAGCATAATGGTTGACTGAGGCTAACAACAAAGGCAGTAATTGTAAGGAATGAGCTTGCTGAGAATGCTTGATAATACATCAATGTAGTGTAATGGGGAGGCGAGGGTGTTTCACATTTCCACAACAGTTTGAAACTATTTTAAGATAATTGTTAAAAAGGTTGTTTTCTTGAACAGAAATAAAAAATTGTGAATATGAGTGAGAAATTATGAGTGAAAGCAAACGCTGATATTTTTATTTAATATGCGTAAATAGTTTCAACCCGCATTCTTGTTTTTGTTCTTTTCTTGAGAACAACTCACTGATAAATCTTCAGTAGTATAAAATCCTTTTCGTCGATTACATGTTTAGAACGTATGCATTAACACTGCTTGTGCTACCTCTCTAGCAAAGACGTTCATGAGGGGTTCAACCTTTGACACTTGCTTCGACAAGGGCATGTCCTCAACAAAAATATACTTTCCTTAATTATAAGTCGTGATAGTATAATGTAGTAGTCTCTAGTCACGTACTATCATTGTCTGGCATCACTGATATAACAGACTATCTATAGAAAATAGTAAAGCAATAATATGTGCTAGCTATACTAGGGAACTCTCCTTTAGAAAATTAAATGTTAACCAAAAGTTCAAACTTTTCACATGGCATAGTTCAGGATTTGCACTTTTTTACTAACCCATATGTATAGTAAGCAAAAACGTTTACCCATCCAATGAATACTAGATTACCCAGTCACGGGCACAATGGAGCACTAATCTTTAAAGTCCATGCAATCTCGTACGCCAAAGTGCAAATACGCTATACATTTAGAAACAATATAGTTTATGACGTGAACTCATTGATATTCCTTCAGTTTCTTGATGATGGACGTTTGGCACATTATAACTCTGCAGAAGCCTATTCCATGCGTCACGCAGTAGAATTGAAGTTGTCTTATCGAAGACGCTGTAAAAAATGAGCTGTTGAGATATGGCAATTTGAAAGGAGTTTGAGAATATTAAACGATGTTGTGCACACATGAGCATGCTGATTTGTTCAAATTTGCATCGTGCAGTTGAATGAGGATATGTAACACGATATACATACATACCTATACGACAGCAAAGTAAAGATAGGTATATGACAAGATGTTTCAAACGATACTTGAACAATTCTTCAGCTACCTTGCCCGATTGACCTGAAGAAACTAACCGTGGCAAATTATGAAAGTAAAAGGATTGCAAAAGGTTTTAAAGCTAAAAATATCCACATAACTAAAGACTAGAGATATTTCTCGTTTTGAATAGAGGAAGTTGGACATTAAATTTACAAATTTACATTAAGTAAATACTTTTGTTCAGTATGCTCAGTAAACAATACATTGTGTACACAGCATGATTTGACATAAGCATTGTGTCTGCATGATTGACAAACGCAAAAATCTGCAGTTTGCACATTTATAAAATATTTAAATATCTTCCTTTCTACTTGCCGAGTTGTTTGTGAAGTGCGTGATGCGAACAAAAGCCTTTGCATTCATGGAAATGAATACATGGATAAATGTACCCTGCTATACTTCCCCCATAACCTGTAACTTAGAAGCAGGGCTGACCTATCGGTTCATCGGAAACAAAGCAGATAAACTATATTTGAAGAGATGCACATATCTTACCATATGTGTATACGTCTAAGTTTGACTAAAGTAAGGTTAAGTAAAAGATAAATAATAAAATAACGTTAAGCATAAAGGATTTCGTATGTTCAATCCAAATATTATTGTAGCCTTTCCCATGGATTGAGTGGGATACTAAGGAATTTCGGTAATCGCGATTCATTAACGTTTATTTATGAAAGGCGTCAGCGAAAGATTGCAAGGGTAGGGTAATGCGATCCTGCCACCTGACATAGCCTGCATGACAATTAGTACATTTAACCTATATTAGATGCATGAATGCACATTATATACTGTATGCTGTATCCCTAAACGGATTTTTTCCTCTAACAATATCGTCATGTGTGCTGAGGTTAACATTACTAAAAATGCATATTTTCTTTACCAATCCCGGCGGTAATTGCAAGTCGCATCAGATTATGTTATTTTTATTTTGAACAACAATGAAGAACTTGAACAATCATGTACACTATTGGCTCATTGAAATTATGAATGAGCATTTCGTAATGCCATATCGTTTCTGCAATCTGAATGCCCAGTTTTAATAATGCAAAAAGGTACGTCATAAAACTAACGATTCACTTTCATTTAGGTGCGTACTCGCTCATGTCAACTTTCGTAGTTTACTCAGCTAGAGATGTTGCGAATAAGCGTTCAGTTGATTGAATTAAATGAAACTCAATAGTAAAATGATGAATCACACAGGTCAGGAGACTTGGTATTATTAGATGCAGTTTAAAAGATATCGAATTTAAATGGCAATTCATCAGTGCATAACAAATATCTTTTCGACATGCTGAAAAATTGAAAGTTGCTTTCTACAACAGCTCACTCACATTATCCTGGGATTAGGTATATTACAGCAAATACAACCAATGTCGTCACAATTGCTTATTGAATATTTATTTCTCTGGAGGGTGCTTGTTAGTGCAGTGCAATTGTCATAAATACCGCTATGATTGAGCAGTACTTGAGTGATACGACACATTCACATTTTTTGTCGTTGTTTTTGTTAGTTACTTTTTTTATGAATATGAATACACAAGGGTAGAATCATATTACGTAGTATTTTGACTTGAAGCTGCAGTCATGTTGCATGGACCTCATGAACACCAATTTGCGGCATTTGACCGAAGAATCTACAAGATATTTTATTTCAGCATGAGTTAAATAGGTAAATGATTGACTGACTGCAATTATGCGCTTTGTAATTTTGACTGTGAACGAATGCATGTGGAAAATATAACAGAAGTACATGTTCTTTTTATTCCTGCATAAAACATCACGCGTATTGAAATAGCTAAAGGTAAAAGTGTCTGAATGAGTGACTGCTGTGTACTGCAGGTGAGGTTAATAAAGATACCCGTCGGCTGTTTGGATTGGAATTGGCAGGTAACACTGTTTTGAATTAACTGTAGGCAGTTGTACAGTGATAGGCAAGAGATAGATATAAGATACGCTGCAGAGAACTTTTTCTTGTAGGCATTAGAAATGTATTTACATACAAGAATCCAATAGAGGAATGATTGTTCACTTCAGTTTGAATGTGATAAGAAGTCATCGTGAGCAAACGAGATATCGATTGCTTTGCGATGTAATGCAAGTCAAGTTTTTTCCTCTCTTCCAATTGTTTCGGTTGAAGTTTTGTTTTTACTTTTACTGATTGTGACTCACCTCACGCTAGTTAGCTGCACATACGACTGCACTCTCAAAGCAGACATCATTGCATTCATGTCCAAACTAAACATCAATGTTTTGGTTCATTACCATGAACGCATATCATCATCGTCAACTTATCATGTTCCTAAAACCTGCCATCCTTCCATTGAAAACTGTACATTCGGCATTTATGTGTGTATTTCGTACTTTGCCAGTCATCCACATCCAGATTGAGTCATCAACTTGGGAAAAATGTGCTTGTATTCACTTGTCAAATGTCAAAAAACTCATATATGAATAATTGTAAGCACTACTGACTTCCATCCAATACAGCTATAACGATGCGTAATATTAGCCCACATACATAATAAATTCAATGAGTGCGGCGATCGACGACGTGTCGCAAACAAGGGCATTGAATCTCATTTTCTCTTTTTACGTATTTTTTCTGATGTCCTTTTCTTTGTGCAATTAACAATGGTCATTATAATGTTGATGCAGTTGTATACTTACCTATGAAACATTATTGCAAAATTTTACTTTTGACTTTTCAGTTTTTACAATGAGACGATAATAAAGGGTTACGACTTGCGACCTTGCTTTTTCGTAGGTGCACAGAACATGCAATAGAATATAGCAATCTTTAAAAGTTTCCTATGTTGTAGGAATTCCTTGCTCCTCATACCCAAGGGAAAGGCTAGAAGGGTCTCACCTGAAGCACGCAATTAGCCGTTGAAAGGTATCAGTTACCCAAAGGTGTACTCCAAAGTGGGAAGACCTCCAAAGAGTGAAACAACTTAATAATCTTGTATACGTTGTTATCATTATTGAAGGAAAGTGGATAAAAATCTCGATTGTTTTTCTACACCATAACATTTTTTCTTTGAAAGCAGAGCAAACAAGCTGCATGGGACGGTAGGTTTCTCAACCGTCTGGGGGTATAACTGTAAGAGAGTCAAAAAGCCAACATCTCCTTTCTCATAGGGGTTTCTCAACAGCAGACAAGGCGCATTAGCATTCAAGTCTTGAAGTACGAGATATTCACAAGTTTTAAGTTTTGACAGATCTTGCCTGATTGTTTCAATCGTTTTACTCGTTATACATGTATATTGTTGATGCTTGACGAATAGATTCAATATCATTATTAGATCTAGAGATGTGATTATAGCCACAATAACTAACCGCAGTAACCATATTATAATTGCATTATAAACAGTGATAAAAACAGTGGAGAGGAAAAAGGTGCTTCAAACGAGAGAGATTTTGTATTCATGTGTGTGCAAAAAAACGAGGAGATTCCACTAATGCCATGACTGAGTCAAATGAAGCTTAAGAAAAGATGTAAGATTTTGATAAAGGGTGTCACGTACGATTACAAATATTTTATTGAACGACACGAATTGATATTTTTGAAGACGTACACAGTACACAATCTGTAGTGTAAAGAAATATACATACATGTTCATTCATCTTTATTCCCATTACACGCAAGCAGCTCCTCAGTGTAGATATATTCTACAAAAACGTATTTGAAGTGGATTTCTCCCTCAGTGAAATTCGTTTCACCAGCGAGTTTCTTACTTTCAAAAAAACATCTTCCAACCACTTACATTTATATTACAAGAAGGTATTAAGAAGTGGATACAGATATGTAGTTGAATTAAATACACATTTTTGACTAATCCCTAATGCCAAACTACTTTATAAAGTGTGTATATGAGCAATTGCATTTACAAAAAGAAAGGAAAAGCCCTGATAGAATACCAAGTTGATAAAGTTGTACATAAGAAGATTGAACTGTCCGAAAGTATCTACTTACGAGAGGATTGTACGAGGAAAGCAACTTAATAATCTTAAATCTTCAGGAGCTAGTTTATACGGATAAATCTAACAACTTCATGATTTTTCTATGAATTACCGTTGTATATACAATAGAAATACACTTACAAACAAAAGCAAGGTATCAATGAACATTTAAAAAAAAATTGTGTCATACAGTGAAAATAAAAATTGCTTTATACTCGTATCCTACAATTTGACATTACATTAACTGGCACACGAGAATTCATCAGCCACCAAGACGAACCATGGATGAAAATTGCATTACATCCGTCCGCCTCGTCTTGAGTGTATTGTATTTAATGTAATTAATTTATTCACAAACTATATAATTACCTTAATTAAAATTAAAACTATCACATATAAGCAAACTAAACTAAAACCCAAGCGAAACTAATCAGCGTAACATCAATTATCAATGATCTTTTTAAATCGAACATTTTTTTTGGCTTAATGGCATTTATATACATGATTTGTTTTAAATTTGGTCTTATTAATTTGGTCTATCACTGAATCAGAGTTTTGTCTTAACAGTTTAATATTTCTCAATATTTTAATTAAATAAAACTAAAGTCATGACTGATCACAATAAATATCCTTTTAACTGATAAAAGATCGTGAAAGGTGAATACCTATATGAAGAACTGATTCTAGTCAGGTCTACCCCACTATTTACATATTGTCTGTAATTAGCAGTATAGTAAAACAATACACTTGAACAAGAGTTCACACATTTTAAAAAAACATCCGAATAATAATAGCATCAGGCTGCACACAATTGACGTGAAAATGAAGAAAAACGAACAAAAAAGAACAGGAGCACGTACAAACAACGTATATGTAAGGCCTTTTTTCTTGAAACAAATGAAATGCTACAAAAAAAACACCGAAGTACATGTGTTTTGTTAACAAAAGCAAAATGATTATAAGCATACCCATGATGTTCGCATATATTCTTACAACATCCTCCTAAATTATTACGAACGGGTTAGCTGTCTGCCTGTTTAACTTATATGAAGTTGTAAACCTGTTGTTACCACCACTGTGATTTTTACTCGTACACACATCCCACCACACGCACCTAATAATGATGCATAGAGATGCACTCTCGTACTTCTCATAGAGGAGCAGAGCAATCATTAGGAAACATTTTCACCCAATTTTCTACTTTTATTACACTCCACGTCTTTGCCATCTTTCTAGCTACTGGCTACTTGAATTTCATTTGTGGTTTTTGCTACTGTTAAAGACCGCCTCCTCCCATTTTACTAACTAGTAGTTTTACACCTAATGAATCCTTCCGCAAAGCCTTTTAGCCTTTTTGAATGATGCTACAAGTAATCTACAAATTGAAGGGTTTCATTTGGATATTTGTAGAACATATCATTATTGCGAGGTTTGAACTAGTTTTCCTACAACTTTTAAAATTATTATTGTCTTACCCAAAATTATATATATTACGCTAAAGCTGAAGGCATATTTGGCCAATGTTAAGCATACAACATCACATTTACTAGAATATATAATCTATAAAGTACCTACATGCTATTACCGCAAGAAAGGAAAGTCTGTACATTCTACATTAAAGCTAGTCCACGGGGCAGGGGGAAAATAAAAAAATTGCATTTTAAATTTTGCGAATAAACTTGCGCTAGGCTGGACGTCAGCCGGATGCTGTAATGCACTATGGCTGTGAAATTGTTATCCAGTGTGCATACAAATGGGAAAAAAACTAAACAAACAATTTACGCATGATTTACCCCAAGACCCAAAGTGTTACATCGTGCTCAACCAATTCCCAGCGTCACTTTCATCTCCACAAACCTCATTTCTAAACACTGATAATCTTTACCACCGTCTTGTGAGACGACTGCGTCCGCTCAAACAAAATCGTATGTAAACCATGACGGCATGTCAACTCACTAAATGGACACAAAAGCAAAGGATTTTTTTTACATATGTATACAGAATACATATACATGAGCAAATATGCAAGTGATATTTTTTTCTATTCAGTCAACAGTAAAACTGATTATGTAAAGTACATAAAGAAAGCTCCATTTGCTTCGTCTCACAAAACAGAACAATCCCTTCAGGCCATGCGTTTTGTGTATTATGTAATGCAACAGTTTATTTTATGATCACGGCAAAGTAACAAAAACTCTACTAGATGTGACATGATGATGATGTGAGAACACGATAACATGAGTTTAATACGATACAGGTGATAATATATCTTCCCAGGGAGAGTTTTGCTACACTCGTCACACTAATCTTTTCCCAAATATTTTACGACTGGCGATAGAACAAGGAGAGGAAATAGACTGACGCATTAACTGGCGTTAAGTTTTGTATTTGTGGAGGTTCTTATTAACGCATAAAACTCGACAAGTTTTTTTTGTAAGAAGGATACAAGGGAAAAGTATTTCTGTCGTAAAAATTAGAATTCTCAATAAGTAAAACCTTAGCTGAGGACAGGTTTTGCTTTCTTATGGGTAGAGAAGTAGGGACAAATGGTGAATTGGCTTTAGGTAGAGGAAGTTTGTGAAATGAATGAAGTGTACACATCATACCATCACGTTTTCCTCGTGGGAATGTCAACTTTCGTAACCTTGTAGTTTCCAGCTTCTTATTGAAATAAATACAATTATTAACTAATTATTTCCGGAACCCAAAAGGCAAATCGTAAAAATGACTGCTTAGCTAATCTAATATGGTGGCTGTACATAATTAAAGCTAGTTAAATATAATATTCGGTACAATAATAAAAATACAAATTACAAATTTATATCGAGTGTCGTTGGGTTGATTTAATTTTAAAGCAATTACGTTCATTGTTGTATCCTGTTTCACATAGCACTCAGGTCGGCAGTAAAGCCGAGATGTTCCGAATCAGTCCCAAGAAATAAGTCAAAGTCGGTTGCCCCAACGCCTATGATATCCTCAAACATAGGCTCGTCCAAGACGGAGCCCTCATCAGACAATAAGTCATTTGTATACTCGCTCAAATCACTTTCTGTCAGCGAGCTGAGAGAGCCTGTGCGGTTCCCATTGTTATTATGATTAGCGATAACGTTATTCATACTCACGTTCACTCCATTAGTGAGCTGGATGCAGTCAGTAAGAAAGGAGGACATTGATTTCCTGAGCAAAGCTGACGAAAGCGTGGTTGCGATCGGTGGCAATTTCGTTTTCCCATTGTTCCCATACTGAATAATATGATGATTACTGTTACTGACTACAACTGCTTGTTGGAGGGGTGAACACAAGAGATGATTTTGAGGTGGTGGCCCGTTTGACACAACGACTGTCGAAGAAGTATTAATTGGTATCGTGGCTGAGAACTGCCTTTGCTGCGGATGAAGAATCTGCTTCTGTGGTTCTAGTATCATTGTTGAAGGAATGGACGATGGGGTCATGAAAGTTGATGAACTTGTTACAGCATGAGGACGGGGAGGTGGAGGCAAACTCTGATGGTGGAGAACATGTTGCTGAAGTTGGTGTACCTGGTGTGGATGATGGGTCGGGAGATGATGATGATGGTGAACAGTTGGAGGAAGTTGACGCGAGTATTGAGCCTGAGCATGAGGATGTGAAGGGATGGTCACTATCGTGGTAATTGACTGATGAGGAGCTACAATCCCTAATGAACCAGCCGAGCTTGTCAATGACGACAATGAGACATTGTTGAGATTCAAATTATTGAGATTTGCTGCATTCGCTGAGATGGCCGCAGCTGCTGCAGGTGACACCACAGAGCGCATTACCGTCTGAATACAGTCAGGGCCTACAGGAGAGCAGGATGACATTGGAGACATGGCGTATGAAGACGCAGGTGAGAATTCCGCACCGGAACCGGAGCTAGTGCTTGCTACGCTTGTTCCACAGGATGACGATGAAATTACTGAATTCCCAATGGAATCCGTGTCCGACTCGATGTCAATACAGCTACCTCCACTCATTCCACCCGAACTCGAGCTTGAGGGTTGGTTCACTAGGGCCTGCATAGACTGAATATATTTCATTGCTAGTCTTAATGTCGTTATTTTCGTCAATTTCTCACAAGTCTTTCCCTGTGCATTCGTCGGCAGCACAGGATACTGAGGTACAGCGCTTTGTAGTAATTCGTATGCCGTATTAATCTCTCTCATTCTTCCTCGCTCTCTGGCATTTGCCGTTTTTCTCCGATATTTACTTAACGGCGGAGGCTTGTGCTTTGGTTTTGGCTCTTTTTTCACCTCTCCTTTTTGACGGCGTTCAGTTTCAATCCGGTTTTGGATTGATCTTGGACGAAGTGAGTATTTTTCATAGTCTTTGCATTTCTTGCTTCCAGAAGGATTATTATTCGTGTCAAGGGCTGCCTTACGTGCGTCCATTGTCGAGGACGACGAAGATGGGGTGGCGCGGGACAACTTTCGATTCTTCGCCTTAGACATATTTTTTATCTTCTCTGGAGGATGGAATACTTTGTACGCTAAGTTTCACACGTCACAGTAGAGATTTAACAGGTGTTATTTAATGCAACAGAGTACAGGCGGAGAAGCAAGTTTAGTGCACGTCGGTATTTTTAGATAGCCACACACATGCACGCAATCTAGCCGCATCAGTATGCTAGCATTAGTTCCCAATAAAAAAGCTTTTTTCCTCGAAGAGTCTCTGCTGAGTTGTGAAATAAATGGCAAAAGTGTGTCCAATCTACAATTTCAAGGCTGTAAATCCCTTTCAGCTTAGTGTCAAACTCTCAAGAGAAACGGTAATAATGTTAATAATATTGTTGCACGTAATAATAGAGAGTTTGGGAGAAAAGGATGAAATATTGTGAGTTCTCATGTACACACCGCTTTCCCTATGAAACTTGCCTTGTGTGAATTAAGAGCCCTGCTATTATCCATGGATATATTTCTTCACGACTCGATGTGTGGCTAGGGCTTGACCTTTTCCACATTGGCTGTGTGCTTCTTCCTTATCCATTCATGGATGATGGTTGTCCGTGAACGTGCTTTACGGCATGATACATTTATAATATAAAAAATCCTTTGTCATAAAAAAGGATGCACGCTGCCACGTTCTTTTTTTATTCACTCACTCACAGTCTACAGCAGCGGTGGTTCTCGGGGTGGGTTTGATCGAGGAAAACCGAGACGATGATTGTACACATTTATCTGGCTAAAAGTAAATTCTTCTGTTCAACACAGGTGTAGCTCAAGTTTGTATGGGATAAAGTGAGAGATTTTTATTGGGATTTAAACTTCTCTCATATAAAGTTCCTCTCAATATGTTCTTGTGCATATAATTTATCCTATATGGATATGAAAAGGGTGATAGGAATCTGTCCGGTGTGTGGTGATCATGACATGATGCATTTTAATAACAACAACGTGGCTTATTTGACTTCACATTCACTGGGCTCAATAGTACATAATTGTAGTAAGAGTTTTCAGGGAAGTCAAAGTCTCAATGTTGTTTCACTTCTTGTTGAGACGAAATTCGACATTGCAAAAAAATGAATTGGGATAAAGGAAGAACAAGTATTAAACCAGTAAGCTTATTAAATACAAAGCAAAGTCTGCATTATTTTGAACTAAACGACGATTGTAAGCTTGCTAAATTTTATAGTCGAGAAATGACATTTCGAACTTTCACCAAAAATCGTTCATAAAGTTGATGGGAAAGGAATGATACGGGATTTCACACGCAAACGAAAAGCCAGTTTTATTGTTTAAATTTTTGCAAGTGTAGTGCTATTTGCCTGCTTTGATTTCTTTTCGCGCTCTGTATTTATTTTCAACTGAACCTGGCGATACAGCATTGACGGTTGTATTGACATGAGACGCGATGACATATCATGCTCATCCTCTTGTCACGTTGATATTCAACAAGAGAATTCTTTCAAGAGCTCACGACACGACCACACCAAACCCAAGCTAAAGATTTTTTCTTGATAAAGCTTCCTCCACATATGCGATGTATCGATTCGTGTTTCAAAGAAAACAATGTTGAATATTTAAATAGTTTATGCTTGAGAAATCTGTCAGCAGAATACAGAAGGTTTACTCTGAAATTTCCTGAATAAAGTTGGCTGGGATGTGGCGTAATGTGGTTCACTTTTCTTCTTTCCCTATGATCTTGATGTGTTCCCTGTTGACATTTCACAATACACAATACTCTTGCTGGGAAAGTTATTCAGTTCATGGGTTTGACGAGAGAAGTCTTTGAAGTGAAACACCAGCAGGGTTTTTTGGTTTGCTGTTGTATCGGAATATTATATTGAGTAGGAGATCAGGTGGTGGTCACGTGTGTTGAGTTTGTCGACACTTCTAAGAAAGCTTTTGTAAGTCAGATTTTCGTAACGTGGGTTCTTTCATGTCAACTCGATCAATGGAAACGATACTTCCAATAAATATTTAACTTCACCTGAAGTCTACTCTAGAAATTCTGAGACCCAAGTTGTCTGAATGTAAAACGAAAATTCCAGAGAACATTCAAATTCAGCTCTTTCTATTTCAATTTACACAGGGGAAAATTGTCCCACTGGGAAAAAGTTTTGTGGAAGGGAGTGAAAAAAGCAATAAATGTCATGGGGCGTCATGCATCACTAAAATTCACGGGTTTTATGCATTTCGCTGGAAGCTTCATTCATCGATCGAATTGGAGACTTTATGAGGTCTGTGGTGAGTTCATCGACATTGGAAATGGTCTTTGGGAAAATTTACAAAAGTCATGATTTTCCTTGGAACTTTGATATTTGGTATAAGCCAATAGCTGCAAAGTCTATGTTCCAGGATATTGTTTCCGAAAGCGCTTAATAAATGAGATTCTCACTTGGACACGTATACAACTGAGAAGTGAAAGATTGTATTTTCTGCCTTTTACTTGCAGCTTCTCCACCACATGCTCATCTATCTTCCCGTCCAAGGAAACAGAGCTGGAGTTTGCAACTCAAATATTAAGTAGGACACGTCCACCACGCCGGGGTTTCGGTTGGTGGCACACTCACTGACTAGGTTTTAAATGTTCGGATTGTCTCAGTCCGTCATATTAACGAGCTGGAAAAACCGGTGAGATTTCAAGTGTTTGTGATGCTTAACCCCTGACGCAAATGCAAATTTACTAGCCGAACGAGCACGAAAACACTCTAGCTTTAGCTTAGCAATACCATGCCCATTACAGAATACGCTGACAAAGTTCGTTTCACAATTGAAGGTCACCAGATAAACTTTTCAGGTTTGTCCCCAAACTAATAACTTTTGTGCATTGTGAACATTTTACGGAAACTAGTCGTTAATAAATCAGTGGAGTATAAATATGGATGAAAAGTTGGAAAGAGTTTTTGTATGATGTTGTTTTTTTTGCAGAAATTCAAAAAGTTTCAGTTGAAGTCTCAAAATGCCCTCTAATTCGAATATCAGTGGGTACTGCACTTTTGCCGAGGTGGTTTGAGACTTGGATTAACAAGTAAAATGTAACGAGCCGGAAAGGTATACATCTACCAGCAAGGATGCACCAACAAGTGGCACGTAGGGATGCCGGAGTGTAACTAAAAAGGGTTTCGAAGTCTTAACTCAATTGTTCATAGTGGACAAGTCACTTGCTCTGAGGATGAGTGCGATGCCCAAGAAATATATATGCACACCTCATCTTCCTCTTCTGGTCAGCTTCACATTGTTGAGTATTGTGATTAAGAGAATGAGTAAAAAGCAGAAGGACGACCAAGGCAGCCCATAGTAGTGAATTGGAAAATGAAAAACGGTACCCAAGCAAGTCAAGTTAAAGAGGCAGTCGTCAGTTTCATGATGACTACACACACATATACAAACGTCTTCGATAAGTGTGTGAGTGCATGCATTCGTGTGCTGCACAGGTATTACGTATCTTGAATTGAGTAGGCAGGTAGACAAGCAAACAGGCAAAGTGTGCATCATACCTGTAGATCAAGAAAAGGTAGGTGGATATAGAATTAACATTTGTAATATTATTATCATTACACATTGAGTGAGTTAGTGAGCCAAAACAAGGGATACTTGCCGGAGATGAAGAGAATATATTTATATTGGGGGAAAGAGAGTCACAATGAGTCTCATCATTTCAAACTTTGAATACACCTTCAAAGTAGTCCTGTAGTAATGCTCATATTTTGAGTTAAAATTTAGGCGTAGGTTTAAAAAAGGATACATAAATTGTTGTGTTATCGATAAAGGGAAGAATCACTTTGTTTTAGTATTTTACTCCTGTATCAGTGGGCTGAGGTATGTATGCTTCCAGGTACCTTTGGCTTTTCTTTGCCTGTGCAAGTACGCGAGGATGACAGGTTGGAATTGCGTGGTGAGAATCTGGAAGACCAGTAGCTATCGTGAGTGACTTCTAAGAAACCCAGTCGCTCACTCCCCGAGTTGTTGAAACTCGATATATACCTTCATGTAGCAGGGATTTAATATGTGTATTTATTTTTGCGCAATATAAATATAAGGTAAAATATTATGCTTTAGCAGCTTATCCTGGAATAAGTATTACTCGTTGGAACAGATTTCCGAAAAATTTAATTAATAGCAGGACGCTAGGTTGGTTTTACTTGATACTCTTTAGACCGTTTATACAATATGGACATTATGTACAGA
The DNA here is from genome assembly GCA_027743935.1 of Sinodicranocentrus sp. ZH6. Classification (NCBI taxonomy): domain Eukaryota; kingdom Metazoa; phylum Arthropoda; class Collembola; order Entomobryomorpha; family Entomobryidae; genus Sinodicranocentrus; species Sinodicranocentrus sp. ZH6. The sequence continues at coordinate 35,531 of JAHZNA010001414.1, forward strand.
TGATTTTACATCTTAAGAAAATAATGCACGATACACTTCGTGTACATGTATTAGATTAAGTATTACATGATGAAATTTACCAAGATTTACTTAGCCGCAGCTACAGCTTTCTCCAATGCGGAAAAATTTTTCAGCCCTCGCGTAAAGTGAGCCATTGCAAACGAACCAAATCTGCCTTCATCAAATTCCCTTAAATCGAATTGCATTAATTCCAAAGCTTTAGCTAATTTGGGTATTTCTTCTTTCTGTGGGAAAAATGAAAGCAAGAAAATGATATTCGCTTAATTAATCTTTACGACTAATTGTAAGTCATTATGAAACTTACAATATCTGCCAATAGACTTGCAGTTGCTATCGATGTATCGTCAGTTTGAGCAGTAGCAAATTTCACTTGAAGGGCTTGGAGTGAATTCATGATTTGTAGAGCAGTCAACCTGGATCTAGACATTTTACACATGTCCATGGTAGACCTTGCGTTGTTTGCGTCCATTGCAACTATTGCCATCACAGACGATAAAGCTTGGTTATACGACTCAATGTCAACCATTGTCACTTCAAGCGAATCTTGAATAAGACTTATGGAAACAGGCTCTTGGCTTTCTTGATCAGATAGTATTTCATCTCGCTGGAATTGGGGTTGATTTGGGTCTACAAAAGTTCCACGAATGGAACGTGCTGGGTTCCCGCTATCCGAAATACTTATTTAGAAAATAAAATCAAACCTGAATTGATTGGATAGATTACTACTTGCCGACACATCCACTTTCTTCATAACCCTTGAAATATTTAAGTGATTTATCAACTTACAAGGTACAGTTGCAGGTACTAAGGATCAGACAAATGAGCAAAACTGATGTATTACTTTTACAAGTCATGATTATCAGAAGGAAGCTGCTAGCAAGTTGAAATTGCTTTTTAGTATTGCTTATTGCTTCTACCAACCAGGTATAATTTTCAAAAACAAGAAAATCAGAAAATCAATGATAAAGAGTTGCTCTAATAATTCAAAAGCGTGTCAATGGTGTCAACGGCTTGGTATTAATGAACCAACTAACCGAAATTATACAAGTATCGTTATTTGTAGCCAATTTAACTTGCTTATTCATAAATCAAGCATGCTGCAACAAAATATGTTTACATAACAAATTGCAAGATCCTGCTGACGCGTTTTGACCTTGTCCTCTTCCTGTAAAAATACATTTGTTTTCAGTGTGCTTATGGGTTGGCATTCCTATTTACTCCTATGGTTGGGTCGACCTTGTCATTTGTCAACTGCTTGACGTGACGAGCCGGGTGATAATAAAAATTGCAAATCTTTAAAATCAATGCAGAATGCTGACACAGATAAATTAAATATTCATGATTTATTTTATTAGTCTTTATTTACAAACTTTGGAAGAAAATTTCATTGAGATTCAGCATTATTTAAGTACATTGGATGTTTTTCTGGTACAGAATCGGGTCAGGTATATCATATCAAACCAATAGATATTTGCGCTGTTGATAAAATTCCATGCGATAAAATAGAAGAGATTTACGAGATTGATATAGAAATTCCTAAGATATCTTTGAATCACATTTGTATTGTGTATTTTAATGTGTTGAAGAAATAGTCAAAGTCAGGGGACAAGTTCATGACAAGACTTAACTAATAAAACATTGTTATGTGACTTTTCTTCTTAATAGTAAATCTACCTACATATGAATGAGATTTTCCTTCTAGATAAAATCAACATACCAATACTATATCATTTAGTATTGACACAAGTTGTGTGATAACCACGATTAAAGAAGTTAGTCGTAAAATTAATTAATTTCCACGCCATCACGATAGGATCAGAAGCATAGATTGTCATTCTTCAGTTTTTTTCTTCATTTATCACATTTCTCCTTGCTAAAGAAAATATTCAATCATGCTTGTGCTTAGAAAATACACATTGAGTACCTTCAATAGAACTGGTTTACCAAGAAAATAATATTTTTTATAAATGCCTACATAAAATCTGAAATTATATTATCACTATACATTTTTTACTTTGACTTACTAATGCTCTTGTGACTCATCGACAAAACTACTTACATTCACTTAAATATCTTCCTCGTTCATAAATCCCAATAAATATTATGCACAACACAAAAACCTCAAGTCTGCGCTGGTAATATCATCAACATCCTCGCCAAAATAATTTATTACTGTAGTAGAACAAGTTAGTATACACGGTCCGCTGTAGGTGAGCAGCGTGCGGGGGGAAGATATTTTTTACATCTTTTTTCACTTTTTCTCTATAACGTGGATGTAAAATCCTGGGTCTGAGACTTCACCCAGAGGTTTAAAGTCGCCAAACACTTCATGTTTGACGTTTGCCCCAAAGGCTTCTTTCAGCATTGCCGAGAATGAGTCAAGTTTGTGTGGGTAGTAAGAGAGTCTGAAACGGCTGCAGTAGATACAAAAAACATAAGCAATATGCACTTTTTTCAAAGAAAAAAAGCTCTTCAAAAAGTCTTAAAAATACCGAAGTCATTAAGATTGTCATAATATTCTCTTAAGCCCACTCGAACTTTGTTTTTATTTTTGCTTATGAAGGTTTTGAAAGAGTTTTATATGACTCTGGCAAGGATTTATGAAAAAAGTTAAGGAGTATGATGGACAGAAAGCATCGAAGTTGAAACGCAACAAATTGCGAGCAAAAGGTATCTCTAGGATATTTAAGGATACAACATAGCAGCGTACGTTAGGTGATATGCCTTAGTACGCGACCTATCGGCATCCTTCCATATGACGACGACCAGAATGATCCTGTTAGGATGATGAAGATGAAAGAAATGACATTCTCTTCAACCTTATCGCTAGAGAGATACCCATTTTGCCTTAAGGAAACCAGAGCTCATTGTTTACCATTCAACAAAGCTACAACTACAGAGACACAGCGTGTTGAGCGAGTAACCTAAATAGCCAAAAAAGCAAGGCTGGTTTCTGGACATTTAATTTTTTGTTCCGTAAAGGTGGGTTCTATCTCGAATGCTTTGTCTTAATTGAAACTTATGCTCAAGAAGGCACCCCTACAGCTCTTTCAAAAATTCCTTTTGTTAAAAAATGTGACTCATATAGTCGACACCTCTCTTAGCATTTTATGCGAACATGGGAAAATGAGAGATTATTTTTACAGGCCAAAAAAATTCGTTTCCGTTCGCCAAAACACTTCACAACAATCATCAAGTTAACACAATGACATCATTGCAACATGAAAGAAGGTTGTATAGACGAAAATAACGAAGAGGTGTCAACAATTCGTCATCAGAAAAAAATGAATAACTATTGACTATGAAAGAAATTTTTTCACCTAATCAGATAAAATCCCCGCCTACAGACATGCTTAAGTTGAGAAACCGTACTGATTACTAAGAAGTAGATCGTCTTCTTTCAAAATCTGGATAAATTACTTGGTATTTCCTGCCTATCCTTAATTTTTTGTCGCTTTCCTCATCAATTCATGAATCAGCAAGAATTGGCAAAGTACAGAAAAATTCAGCAGTTTACTTCTTCGACTCTATAGTACACAATATTGTGGTGGCTATCTTGAGGGCTACCATTACTCATATTTACGCCATGCCACCAGAAAGAGAGAGAGAGAGAGAAGAAGCAATAAAACAGGTCATAATTTGCTCATTATACGAAACGCACATCTTATTAGCGGACAGTCTGGCTCCTCACCCTCAAGTTTTGTCAGATCAACTTGAAACATACTTTGACTAGCTCACTCTCTTCACTAATCGCAATTTCCATCATTGTTTCTCTAAAATGTCCTGTGGCAAGAACAAGTCAAATCTTGAGGATTACTCCCTGATTATGATGATCACGATGCAAGATTACAACTTTTGGGCACACTAGCTGACTAACTGATGATTGAATAGTGTCCTCCTCTCGTTCAAATGTTCATACAGTACAGCAAAACTGATGTTTATGAATGACTCGCATGATTTAAGTGGAGACGAGCGATGACACGCGCTTTTTTGCTACGCACATTATGCATGAATATAGTGGTACACATTATAATGGAGCTATAGCGTGCATTGAACATTTGAAAGTGTCAGGTAAAAAAAGTTTTGTTGTCTTCCGTGCATCTTATAAAAAAAAGTTTGCGTAGGTGGATAATATATTGCTACAATGGAGAGCATTTGACAGAGGTCATTTGGGCAGGGTTGTCCTCAGCGAGAATGAATTAGATGCACAATTTTCTGCTACATTCATACATGTTGTACAATTACTAAACGTATAATCAGGTGGTGGTGGTAAGAAATGCTAACATGATCGTATCTCCGCATCACCGAGTTTTCTTGGTGACATGTTTCTTTTTCTATATGCCTAAACAATAACCTGTAAGTTTAGTACCTAATGAATGAATGCATTTGTACAATTGAAATGAAGCACATTAGGTTATTTTTTGTTGTCGCAAAAAGGCAATTTAGTTTAGCAAGTTCGTCGTCAACTTGGTCCAGATCTGACTCATGCCATTGCACATATACCGTAATAATTTGTTCATTTGTTGGTCGTTACATATGGTTATGAGATTTCGTTGGGGTTGGTAAAAATTTCATTTTCTTGTTTGCAATATTTCAAGGCAAGATGAAGCGATTATGATTAATATGATTGATTGTAAGCTTATTGAAATTGAAATGGAAAGGCTTATATTCTTTTCTGAATGGCAATTAGGAGCAAGGGACAAATTCTAAAAGAGGGCTGGTATGAGTGTAATTTAATAAGGATAGATTCAAACGTATTGAATGCATAGCCTAATCGATATCAAGCTGATCAGGTAAGTGGGTGTAAAGGTAAAGGGCTGAGGGTGGTGAATATGTAGATAAGAATCTAATCTGCCTTCAATGTAAACAGCAATTACCACCAGAGCAAAGCAAATTTGACTGTTTCAATGAAAGCCAATGCGTTCTTAAGTGATTTAACCGTTTAAGAATATGACTAATCACTGAGAAACTTTCAGAATGAGGACTACATATGTATGATTCAGATAGTATCAATTGTTGTAGGTTAACTTATTAATAAAAATCAGTGGAACTTACTTCATTTGCTCTTGTTCCAGACTTTGGTACTTGCTCCCCAAACCGGACACGTTCATAATATAATCCAAGGTAATAAGACAAGGCACTCCTTCTTTCAACAAAGTTGATGTTTGAATACTCTGGATGTACTGACTCTGTTGAAAGAGAAAATATGCAAATTTATTTTTCTGTACTTTCGTTCGGGTGTCGCACCCGATTTTCAAGCATATTTCTTGTTTTACAAGAATCATGGTGGATTCTTTAGGTAGTACAACTTTTCTATTTTATTGCTGCCTTAAAATGTAGCAGAAGCAGATGGTTTTCTTGTGGGAACACAGTGAATCATTCATGTCAGATGAAAGTGCAACATTTGCTAAAAAACTGATATTTCCTGTTGACTAATCGATATGTGCGAAAAAGTGTGCATACCTGCAATAAGTTGTTCATTCAAACTCTAAACTATTGTAGCCTTTGTGGCTGAGTCACAGTCCAACAGTATCTATTTTACATAAACTTTGTAACAACGACAGCAATCGTGTTCTTGTTAAAACAGGCATTGGGGCAAACGTGCGTGTTTCCAGCAGCGTTTAAATGGTCATTTCGAACTCTCCAACATCATAAATCAATTAGCAACTACACACAAAGGGCTAAGCTACCGATTATGACGATGAGGTTGTTTTTTTAGTTATTTACTTATCTCTTAAATTAAACCATTATTCAACCAGTGTTTTTAACAATATATGGGCTGTTTGAACGAGATTCCAGTTGCGGACACAAGCATTCAAACTACTGTGAATGGAGTGATATGAAATATTAATGACAATTCTATTTACCTTAATCTCTTCTGAATGCACGATTTGATACTTAATCTACCCATTACAAAAAGAATGCGTGTGGCACCCTCAGAGGCATAAGCATCAGATTTTTCATTTTTCACAGGATAATACGATACTGATAACTCGCTAAAATCTTGCGCAAGAGTAAACATATTTTTTGCTTGGTAGCCGAATGGCGAATCATACATAAAATGTCTTTCTTACCACGATTAATATAATATAAAAAATTAAATAAACTTGAGAGTTGACATGTTTTTCACACCATCATCAAAATCTCACGCAGATTGCAACTACATACTCCAAAAGTTGATAAGGTGTTGGTGATCATACAAATTACATTCATTCGAAGAGTCATCATTATCATGTAAGATGCCGATGCGATATTTCTTAATATTATCGCAAAGCTAATAGATATTTGTCATTGGTGTCCTACCAATATTATGGCAAAGCCTATTTTCAACATGACATCATTCAATGTTACATTAAAAGAAAAACATTTTTACTTACACTATAATAGATATTTGTCATTGGTGTCCTACCGCATTCTAAAATACAGTCATAATTACGATGATCGATTATTAATATGCCACCAGGGCGAAGAACGGAGTGAAAATTCTTGATAGCCAATCTGGGAAACAGCAAGAATTATAATTTCTTTCTGCATGACTTATGAAAATTCTTTAAAACTAGCATATTATTATTAAGTTCGAATACTTTTGATCACGTTGATCTCCATTGATGCTGAAATCTGGTAAGTGAGCAAAGCTATTCCCCAAGCATAAAACTGCATCAAATCTCTCGTCTTCAATATTGCAAGCACTGCTACGCTTACAGTTCATGTCTCCATTTGGTGTAGATTTCTCATTAGATTTACCAACATCCATTATACCCAGAGTATCCAAATCATCTGGCAGTGTCAGCCAATTTGCTTCCTCGACAACTGGAATGTGATACATATGCAATTCAAATGGCATTTCATCATTAGGCAACTCAGCATACAGCTTATTTAATTTCATAAGCGTCAGCATTGTGGAAAATTACCCCATTGGTCGAAGGCTGGCTCAGTTCTTCTATTCCATCTTGTTCGTAAAGCATATTTCAGCATTCTGTCAGATGCGTCAACTGAAGTTACGTGGAAACCTTCCTCAAGCAATAGGACTGAATCAATCCTGGGACAGAATAAAATAAAGTTGCCCAACAAGTTTTCTAACATCAAGTTCACATCTGAGCTACAATTTTAGTTAGACTAACAATAAGGAGAACATTATGCTTTTCCTTATCATAAATAGCACGAAAAAGAGTTGCGAAATTGAAATTGAAAGCTCAAATGATAAGATAACATATTATCCAAAACCCACCCCACCATTTCAGCCAATCAGAGCTCACATAAACGTGGGCAGAGTCATCGTGGATCAATGTACGATACAGTTTAAAAATTCATGCTTGTAAATGAACCAGAGTGAACCAGCATATTTGCTTAATCAGGCTCCGCGGTCAAAGTTACATTTCTGTAGTTTGTATTCACTAGACGAAACTTGTAGTCAACAATGACTGACATATCATTTGAGGAAAAAGTATAAAAACCTACATTCATCAAGCTCAAAAAGTATATTCCTTGAAAATTTAAAATTTAAATATTCTTGTGATGATTCAACGATATTTGAGGAAAACATTTTAATAAAATATGAGACTAGTTTTATCTAAACACTAACATACCCAGTGCCACACGCTGTGTCGAGAATACTACGGCAGTTTTT